>CATNWA010001321.1:0-62174 GCA_951230385.1 Staurois parvus | reverse complement strand
CTATTCCTCCCACGCCCACCCAACGATGGGGCACTATTCCTCCCCCCCCCACGACACCAAATGAGGGGCACTTTTTTCCCCCCCCCCCAACTGACAAAACCACAAATGGGGCACCTTTCCACCCCCCCTGACCCCAAAAGATGGGGCACTTTTCCCAAACCCCTCCCTGCCCACCAATGAGGGAAAAACACCTTTTCCCCCACTAAACATCAATAAAGGGGGCACTATTCCCCCACTACCCCAAATTTAAGGGGGCACTTTTCCCCTGCCACTGAAAAGGCCAAAAAGAGGGGCACCATTCCGGCCACGATACCAAAATGGGGAAACCTATTACCCCCACGGATACCAATGAGGGGCACAAATTCCTGCCACTGATCCCAAAAATGGGGAAACTATTCCCCCCATTTGCCCACCAATGTTTGGGGAAACTTTTCCCTCCCACTGACCCCCAAATGATGGAGCCCTATTTCCTCCACGAAACAATGATAGGGCACTATTCCTCCCCACTAATACCAATGAAGGGAGCACAAAATTCCTCCCACGAAAACCAAAAGATGGAGCCTTTCCCTCCATTTAAACAATAAAGGGGCCCTTTTTTTCCTCCCAAACAAAAAACCAAGAGGGGGCACTTTTCCTCCCACTGCCCATCAATGATGGGGCACTATTCCCCCCACAAAACCCCAATAAAGGGGGGCACAAACCCTTCCCACTGAACCAATAAAGGGGGCACTATTCCCCCCCCCTGATACCAATAAATGGAAACTATTCCTCCCCCCTGATACCAATGATGGGGCACTATTCCTCCCACTGAAAACCAAATTTAATGGGGCACTATTCCTCCCACAAATTTACCAATGATGGGGGAAACAATTCCTCCCACTTAAAAATACATTTTCAAATATACTTTGTAAATGTCTTTTAGAAAATACATTTAATCTTACATTTATGCGAAATGCATTTTACAAATTAAAATGTAAGAAAAAAAATGATATGTTAAAAGGACTTTTTGGGATATGTAAAAAAAATAACTGAAGAATATTATTGAAACCATCTATTGCCGCCCAAAGCCACTGTATAATTACGTTGGCAGGGACGGCAGCTGGGCAGGCAAAACCATGTTTGAAAACATGTGGTGTTTGTAAACATGGATAGGGGGCGCGCTGCCACCCTACCTGTCCCGCCGATCACAGCCGCGGATGTCAGTCGCCGGCTCACAGCTGGTCCTTACCGGCTATTTCCCGGCGATCGGCAGCAATCAGTGACAGAGAGCACAGCTGCAGTAGCTGTGCTTTCTCTCAGTTCCCTGACAGCTCGAGGACAAGCTGATCGGGACAGAAGAGTTTCTCTCTCCCGATCAGCCTATCCCCATCCAGCACACACCCCCACCCCCTAGTAAAACACTCCCCCTCACACAGATAACCCTTCCCTGAAAAATAAAGTTAACCCCTTCCTCCCCAGTGCCATTAGTACAGTGTCAGTGGTTTTTTTTTGCACTGATCACTGTATTGGTGTCACTGGGGATGTCAGTGACCCCAAGTCAGTACCCCCCCAATGTTAGAATGTCCGCCACAGTCCCGCAGTCCCACCATAAGTCGCTGATCGCCGCCATTATTAGAAAAATTGTAAACGCTATAACTTTCTGGTAAACCAATTAATTTACACGTATTGTTTTTTTTTTTTTAGCAAAGACATGTCACAGAATGCATTTTGGCAGAAATTTATGACTATTAAATTTGATTTTTAAATTTTTTTTTACTGGACATGTTTTTATAGCAAAAAGTCCAAAATATTGTTTTTTTTTTCCTCAAAATTGTCAGCCTTTTTTTTTAAAAGCGCAAAAAAAAAAAACCGCACAGGCGATCAAATACCACCGAAAGAAAGCTCAATTTGTGGGAAAAAAAAGGATGTAAATTTCATTTATGTACCGTATTGCATGACCGCGCAATTGTTCATTAAACTAGCGCAGCGCTGTATAGCAAAAAAATGGCGTAAAATTGCAGTATCTATACCATAGTTTGTAGACGCTATAACTTCCACACAAAGCAATCAATATACACTTATTGGGATTTTTTTTAACCAAAAACATGGAGCAGAATACATTTTGGCCTAAATTTTATAACCAACTTTGAGTTTAATATAGATTTTTTATAGCTGAAAGTAAAAAATATTGTTTTTCTTCAAAATTTTTGGCCTTTTTTTTGTTTATCGCGTGAAAAATAAAAAGCGCACAGGTGATCAAATACCACCGAAAGAAAAACCCTATTTGTGTGAAAAAAAGGACGTAAATTTTTGTTTGGGTGCAGCAATGCATGACCGCGCGCAATTATCAGTTGAATTAGTGCAGCGCCGAGTACCAAAAAGGGGCCTGGTCATTAAGGGGGGTAAATCCTCTGGAGTCAAGTGGTTAAAAAAATATATTTTTAAAAATATTTTTCCTATATTCTGTAATATATAAAACAATGCATTTGAAAGTGAAGTATATATGAATTGAAATCTATTTTGAAATATATTGAATACAGACAAAATTTTTGTATTTCAAATATATGTCAATATATATATGTCAATATATAATATATAGAGAGAATGTTTTTTTAATTGAAATATATTTTGAGATATATTGAATATGGCCAAAATTGTAGTATTTCAAATATATGTGGGAAGAATATTTTTAAAATATATTTAAAATATATTTTTCTTCCATATGTGTAGGATCCATTCCCATCTGACTCTCTTCCCCCCAGCACATAGGAATATTAAAGATGTAGAGGTTGAAAATCAGAGTCTGAGAGGAGATAGGATTTGATCCAAGGGGACCATGGTCATCCCAAAGAAAGCTAGTTTATCACCTAGGATAGCTAGGACAGTTTAGCAGCAACAGAAGTTATATAAACCAATAATATCTGTGCTAGGTCAAAGGAGCTTCTAAGCAGCCATGATACCAGTTGAAATTTCAAATAAAACAAAAGATAAAATATATAATTTCGAAAACGTGAAAACATCTCATAGTGTATTAAATGTATAAATCCACATAATTAGTGCAGAGATAATAAAAAATAATTTAAATAACAAAGTAGCTTATTTGTATCATAAATAGTGCCACGTGATGTGAATCAAAAGTCAAAATGTTCATAGAGCAAAAAAAGGTGTCCAAGATAACTAATCCTTCAAAAAAGATGGCCAACCACATAAGGTGCGATGTCTTCCCACCACCTCAGGATATCCACCCTCAGATGCACAGACGCCCCTTACCAGATTCAGTGGACCATTAAATAAAAAATGGTCAAATGCTCTCATGATTCAATCCCAGAAGCAATTCCACCAGGAACAGAGGCAGTTGTACCAGCATCGGTATGGAAAAAAACGTGGGATCAAAAAAGATACTTCCGTAGTGAAGCATTAAAAGCAAAAGCCATTTACTGTTGAAAAAGAGGTACCACCGCCTCACAAAATAAAACTTTTACAGCAACCTTAAATGAAGCTAGCAGGCTGATCGCTCAATACAGAAACGTCCACAGCTACGGGCGTTGAATATGTGATGATGTCATGCACAGGCCACATCCAACATGTTTCGTCTTGCATCTTCTGGGGAGCAGCAGGCATCTGCTGGGGACCTTTTACAGCAACAGAAGTTGTTGTTGGCATACATAAGGTAGCTCTAAAAAGGACTCGAGGTTTTTTTTACTGTGAATACAACTTCAACATACATGGAATTCTAGACATCTGACTGGAGAGTTGACTTTTTCTATGGAGCTTCTGGCACATTTACATTGTTCAGTTCTCATTATAGGCCATATTATGCCACCTGACCACAGTTCACAGTTTATGAAATGCATTATGGTATTGGGTTTTGGGTGCAGAGGCAAATTAACTCAATAGTTTTCCCAAATGTAGGGCATGCAATGTTTGAAAGCTCCATAGAAAAAACAGCGCTGTGGTGGTAGTAATATAAAAACCACAAAAGTAATGGAACATAAAAACAAGGACTGAATAATAGCAAGCAAAATGTCACATCTGGGCCATAGTTTAAAGACCATTGGACTTGAGAAAGCACATGTGTGCGGAACATGTCCTGGTAACTGGCCATACCTCCCCTGCTTGTGGCAGTACGCTGGGCTTCCCCTCCGTCTCTTGGCTATCGTGGTGACATCATCCCAGGACGCTGCGATCACATGGTCTCTGGATCTGACAGGCTCAACTCCATTCATCACCACTGTACATCATCCCCGAGCATTATTACATTACTTCCAATAATTGCAATTTTTTTATCCTAATCCCATTGTGGTGCCCTCTACGTATGTCCTCCCTTAGGCCACAGATGCTCTTTCTATATCTCATCATCATGTAGCCATATATTTGTGATCTGCTTAGTATGTGGCATGCTGTCAGGTAATGTAAGGGACCGCCCGACGGTACCACTAGCACTCCACTGATCAGGCGTCCCAAGCGTACGGAGTCTAAGCCCCAGAGTACTTGTTCACCAGAGCCCCTGATGGTGGGGATGGACTTGGAGCACCAGGTCGTGACTACTGAGGATACCCGTCAGAGGTAGGGGTATTCGCCAGGGGCTCCCATGGGAGAGAGCCAGGTATGAGGAGGTCTGGAGACCCCGTTGAGAGGGATGGATGTATGGCTGAGCAAGTGCAAAGTCAGGCAGGCCGGATCAGTAACTATGGGGACGGTGCGGTACAAGGCAGCGGGCAGAGAATAGTCGGGTCACACGCCAGGTCAGCAACAGCAGGTCAGGTCCAATAGGGGGCATCCAGGAGAGAGATCAGGCAAGCAAGGGTCAAGACAGGAGAAAACAGCAAGGTCAGGGCACAATCCGGGTCAGCAACTCACTATTCACAGGTTCACAGGTTCACAGGATACAAGGAGACCAGAAGGCACTGAATGACAGCTCAGGGCCATTTAAATATCCTGCCCTGCGCTGTCATTGGTTCCAGGCGCGCGCCCGTGGTCTCTACTGCGCATGCGCGAACTCGATTGCTGTGGTCGGCCAGGTCCCAGTGCCCGCGTCCCTGCACAGGGCGGTGCACTGCGCCTGCGCCGAGCCCAGCGCCGCGGCGATCCCTGACAGGTAATGACTGCTGTCCATAGGTTTGCAGCAGAATTTACACTCTCCAGTTTTAGTAAATAACCACGTGTGTGTGTGTGTGTGTGAAAGATCTGCCTTTTCTGCAGTGCATACCCTGCCAGCTCATGGAGCAGAGTGCATTACTGTGTTATATTTGGAAGCACCTTTAGCTGACTGAATTAATTGTCCAGGTGTTTCCTGGCATAACAGTCCATTTCCTGTGCTCAATGGACTAAATTAATTGGGATCCACAGGACTATAATCCACTTCTATATTTGTAATCTGCTTAGTATGTGGCATGCTGTCAGGTAATGACTGCTGTCCATAGGTTTGCAGGAAAGGTTCCTGGCTATTATCCTTAAAGAAAAACAGCTTTATGCAAAGGAAATTTCTTTTCCAAAAAAGTATGACTGAGATAAAGGGTTAACAATGAACATCAGAATGTTATTTAATTTACTGAAACAAAGCGGGCAGAAGCAGAACATTGGGCGCATATAACAACACAATTTATTTCTGCTGTTTATTAATTGAGTAAAATTAATTATATTTTAAATATTGCTAGTATAGGAACTAGAAATCATTTTTGTTTAATGCCTGCACACCTAGACTAAAACTGTCAGTCTGGAGCTTGGAGATTGCTTCCAGGAGGGGAGAGCAGAGGGATATTGGAATCAGTAAGGATGGGGGAGGGGAGGAGATGAATCTCAGCAATCATTTTATCTTACCATCACCTGTCAGATGAGTAAAATGATCATGATTTGGGGGGAGGAGTTATTGAGTTTTAGATGTGCAGGATGCTTGATGATGTTAGGACATATATTTGGAGCATAAACTAAATATTCCTGGACTATGGATATTTTGAAATCCAGCTTTAACATTCCTTTCTATGTGTTGGGCCATCCACTTTCTTATTTTTATCTTCTTGAAAAAAATCACAAAATAGCATTAAAAAAAAAAAAACATTAAGCCACGTTTTCCCTGCAGCACAACTCTGCACTCTGAAATCTGCTTTATACAATTTTAGGTGGAGAAAATCAAATAGCAATGGTAAGTTACTGTCATTTTATCATGGGATAACCCTTCTGTATGAATGTATCTTGTAGAACACTACTTTTGCATAGATTCCTTATTTTTTTTTGCTGCTATTTTTCTTTAGCCTGCAAAACTGGCCTTTAGTAGCACATTATTTTTCTACAATGGATGGTGGCAACTTTTAAAAAGTAAATAACACTCACTTCCAATAGGCTTGAAATGATTTTTGGTGCCTCTCAATGCTCTGTGTAATTGGGAAAAACTATGTGGCTAATGAGGTTTAATGTTGATAAATGTAAGGTTCTGTGCACTTGGGGGCTAAGAATATGAATGCATCATACATACTAGGGGGGTACAACTGGGGGGGTCAATGGTGGAGAAGGATCTGGGGGGGGGTCAATGGTGGAGAAGGATCTGGGGGTTCTGGTAGATCACAAGCTTAATAATGGCATGTAATGGCAAGCTGTGGGTTGGGTTCTAAAGTGAGCAAAATCCTCTCTTGTATTAGGAGAGGTATAGACTCCAGAGAGAAAGATATCATTCCCCCCCCCCCCCGGTACAAATCATTAGTAAGACCTCATATGGAATATGCAGTTCAGTTTTGGGGCACCAATTCATATAAATAACATTGGGGAACTGGAGAAAGTACAGAGAAGGGGAAACCAAACTGATGAGGCATGGAGGAGATCAGCTATGAGGAAAGATTAGAGGAACTGAATGTATTCTCTACTGAGAAGAGGAGATTAAGGGGGGATATGATCTCCATGTATAATACATAAGGGGGGATATGATCTCCATGTATAATACATAAGGGGGGATATGATCTCCATGTATAATACATAAGGGGGGATATGATCTCCATGTATAATACATAAGGGGGGATATGATCTCCATGTATATAATACATAAGGGGGGATATGATCTCCAAGTATAATACATAAGGGGGGATATGATCACCATGTATAATACATAAGGGGGGATATGATCTCCATGTATAATACATAAGGGGGGGGATATGATCTCCATGTATAATACATAAGGGGGGATATGATCTCCATGTATAATACATAAGGGGGGATATGATCTCCATGTATAATACATAAGGGGGGATATGATCTCCATGTATAATACATAAGGGGGGATATGATCACCATGTATAATACATAAGGGGGGATATGATCACCATGTATAATACATAAGGGGGGATATGATCTCCATGTATAATACATAAGGGGGGATATGATCTCCATGTGTAATACATAAGGGGGGATATGATCTCCATGTATAATACATAAGGGGCGGTATGATCTCCATGTATAATACATAAGGGGGGATATGATCTCCATGTATAAATACATCAGTGGTTCATATAGTGAACTCGGTGTAGAATTATTCCCCCTGAGGTCATCACAGAGGACAGGGGGGCGCTCTTTCCGTCTGGAGGAAAAGAAATGTAATCTCCAAATGCAGAAAGGTTTCTTCGCAGTGAGAGATGTGAAAATATATAATAGACTCCCTCAAGAGTTGGTTCTGGCCGGCTCAGTGGATTGCTTTAAAAAAGTCCTGGATTATTTCTTGGATACACAGAATATAACTGGATATAACATTTATAGGTAAAGTTGATCCAGGGAATATCCGATTGCCTCTCGGGGGTTCAGGAAGCTAACATGTTTCAGTCCAGAAAAGACCTTAGTCACACCTTATTGTAAGGTTGGCATAGCTAGGTGCATAACTGGCACCCATAGCTGTGCCACAGATCTGTAGGTATTAACTATCTAAGAAAGAAATAAAGTGTCAAGGGCAGAGGTCAGGTTCAGAGACCAGTAGCTATAGCAGCAGACCAACCAACAGGATAGGTAGACAAGCAGGTCACCCTGGGAGATGACGCAGGCTCACCTGAGGTGCGGGTTTAAGCACTAACTGGTATTCACCAGAGCTCCTGATGGTGGAGATGGGTTTTGCTGCGTGTTAGTACTAGGCAGGGGCGGACTGACAACTCATGGGGCCCCCCCCGGCAATAGGGGATCATGGGGCCCCTGTGTCCTTGCCCAAACTCAAAAAAGCCTATGAAAAAGGTACCAGGGGCATCTCATGGGGTCCCCTACTGACCCCGGGCCCTCGGGCAGTGCCCCCGAGTTTCCAAATGGTTAGTCCGCCCCTGTATGTAAGTCATAATATGTAAAGGTATGAATTTGCCTTTCTCTTGTATTCACATGTTGTAATTTGATATATTCAATTTATGTATATTTCTGTTAGATTTTACTACTAAGCCCCTGAGGAAGAGGTCATTGTCACGATACAAGTTGGGCCATTTTCCTGCGACTTAATGTCTCTCACCCCCCCTTATTATTATTATACAGTATTTATATAGCGCCAAAAAGTTTGCTCAGCGCTTTACATTATAGTGGGGGACAGAACATGAGACAATACAGTAACAGGGGTTCGAGGGCCCTGCTCTTTGAAGCTTACAATCTAGGAGGGAGGGGATAGTGGCACAGGAGGAAGTGGCTGTGGGGGATGGAGTGGTAGGAGGAGTGGAGGAGATCAGCTGTTAGGTGAGGGTGGGGTAGGCTTCCCTGAAGAGATGGGTTTTCAGGGTGCGCCTAAAGGTGAGGAGGGTAGGTGACAGTCTGATGGATTGGGGTAGGGAGTTCCAGAGGATGGGGGAAGTCCTGGAGAAGTCCTGCAGTCGGGCGTGGGAGGAGGAGACCAGAGAGCTAGAAAGTAGGAGGTCTTGTGAGGAGCGAAGAGTACGGGTTGGGAGGTATTTGGGTATCAGGTCGGTGAGGTAGTTTGGGGCAGCGTTATGAATGGCTTTGTATGTCTGTGTTAGTAGTTTGAATTGAATGCGTTGGGCAATCGGGAGCCAGTGGAGGGAATGACAGAGGGGGTGGCAGAAGAGGAGCGGTTGGTAAGGTGGATGAGTCTGGCCGCTGAGTTCAGGATAGACTGAAGCGGGGATAGTCTGTGATGAGGTACGCCGATGAGGAGGGAGTTGCAGTAGTCCAGACGTGAAATAATGAGGGAGTGAATGAGTTGCTTAGTAGTTTCTGGCGTTAGGAACGAACGTATTTTGGAGATGTTGCGGAGGTGGAGCCTGCATGAGTTTTGCCAACAATTGGACATGGGGTTGGAAGGACAGGTCTGAGTTCAGAATGACACCTAGGACTCTGGCTTGTGGGGTGGGACTGATGTTTGCGTTATTGGTCGTGATGGAGAGGTCGGGGGGGGCGCGAGCTGGGGGGAAAACTAGGAGCTCGGTCTTGGAAAGGTTTAATTTGAGGAAGTGGAACATCCAGTCTGATATGTAGTTCAGTAGGTGGGTGATACGGAGACTGAGGGGGGGAGGCGAGGGGTAGAGAGGTAGATTTGCGTGTCATTGGCGTAGAGGTGGTAGTTGAAGCCGTGGGAGTGAATCAGTTGGCCAAGGGAGGAGGTGTAGATGGAGAAGAGGAGGGGCCCGAGGACGGAGCCTTGGGGGACCCCAACAGAGAGGGGGAGAGAGGGTGAGGTGGTAGCGTTATAGGTAACACTGAAGGAGCGTTGGGATAGATAGGAAGAGAGCCAGTAGAGAGCGGAGTCTCTTATGCCGAGGGAGTGTAGTTTGTTAAGGAGGAGGGGGTGGTCAACTGTGTCGAAGGCCGCGGAGAGGTCGAGGAGTAGGAGGACTGAGTAGTGGCCATTAGCTTTGGCGGTTAGCAGGTCTTTGGTGATTTTGAGTAGGGCGGTTTCGGTGGAGTGTAGGGGACGGAAGCCAGACTGTAGTGGATTGAGGAGGTTGTTGCCAGTGAGGTGGGAGCTTAGGCGATTAAAGACTTAGCACTCGAGGAGTTTGGATGTAAATGGCAGCAGGGAGATGGGTCTAAGGTTATTCAGCTCAGTGGAGTCCAGGGAGGGTTTTTTGAGTATGGGAGTGATGTGCGCATGCTTTAGGGGGGGAGTGGAATGAGACAGTAGAGAGGGAGAGTTTGAAGATGTGGGTGAGGGAGCGTAGGATGGAGGACGAGGGTGACCGAAGGAGTTGTGTGGGGACAGGGTCGAGGGGGCAAGTGGTGAGGCTGGCTTCTGAGAAGACCTTAGTGACCCCTTCAGTGGTAGCAAGGCCGAAGGAGTGGAGTGTTGGGGGGGTTTTAATGTGTGGGATGTTAGGTGTGGTGGGGGTCAGGGTGGTTGCGTGGTCAGAGGAGGGGAGAGTTGAGGGGGTTATCGTGGGAGGGAGGCTAGGTGGGGAGGTAGATTGAACATTGGTGATGTCCTTACGGATTGCGTTGATCTTGTTATGGAAGTGATTGGCAATCTCGTGGGCGGTGAGTGAGGTATTGGGTGGAGGTGGGGGGGGGGAGAGAGAGCAGGGAGTTGAAAGTGGAGAAGAGCCGGCGAGGACAGGTGGAGAGGGTGTTGATGAGGGTCAGGAAGTAGGCTTGTTTGGCATCGTGGAGGGAGGAGGTGTGTAGGTGAGGAAGGCGGATTTGTAAAGGGTGAACGCTTGTTGCGATCTGGTTTTGCACCATAATCGCTCCAGCGCACGACTGCGTCGTTTAAGATTTTTGGTGTGGTCATTTTGCCAGGGTTGAAGCGGTCGTGGTCGAATGCTGCGCGTGGTCAGGGGTGCTAAGGAGTCTAAGGCAGCTGAGAGCGAGTCGTTATACGCAGTATTGGCCAGGTCAGGGCAGGACAATGGAAGGATACTGTCATACAGACGGTCAACTGCAGAGTGGAGAGGGGCCGGGTTCAGGTTGCGGAGGTTACGGATCCATCCAGGATCCATCTGGTGGTTTTTATAACCCTTATCATTAGTGTGTTCCTTGTATACGGTGGGTTGTGGGACATTGTCTGCGGGGTCAGTATAACTATGATCTTTTATACTGCAAGATGTTTTTTCATGACTTATTGTCATAATAAAGTATAAATGATTTTACTAATATGTGTTTGAAACTTCTGTGCCTTTAAAGTGCATTTGCAACCTTTCCCCTGTTTCTTTCCCATCAATTTTTAACTATTATAATTAGGACGTGGCACTAAAATATTACCCATTTTTTTGGAAGTGATCTGGCACCCAGATACACTCCATTAATTTTCTCTTGTGTTCTTTCTTCTGAATCTGATTTTTTTTTCTATAAATTTTATATAAAATATACAAATAAATTTCACATATTCTGTATGTCTTTAAAATTACAAATCTACGTTTTTGGAATACATTTACAAATATATGTAAACATATACCATATTTTTCGCTCCATAAGACGCACTTTTTTCCCCCCAAAAAAGGGGGGAAAATGTCAGTGCGTCTTATGGAGCGAATATAAAGCGGCCGGTCCGGTATTATTTCTGCCGTCACCATGTCAGAATATCGGGCCGGCCGCTCAGCTGTTCTCTCCTGCAGGCCTTACCTGTTCCACGCTCCAGCGCTGCAGTCTTCTGTGACAGCCGGGTGCCCACTGCGCATGAAGGCGCTGCGCTTTGTGAATGATCCGGTGTCTTCTGGGACACATGACAGGTCCCAGAAGGCATCGGGCCATTCACAAAGCGCAGCGCTTCTCGCGCATGTGCAGTGGGCACCCGGCTGTCACAGAAGCCGGCCCGGGAAGAAGGAAGGAAGAACAACTATGCGGAAGTGGGAGCGGGTACCTGTCAAATTCAGGTACCCGCTCCCCCTCCCTCCCTAAAGGTCAGCAGTCTCTGGTCATTTCCTGCACTTTCTGCAGTCTCTGGTCATTCCCTGTACTATGTCCGCAGTGTCTGGTCATGCCCTGCACTGTCATGTGTCCGCAGTCTCTGGTCATGTCCCATGTCTGGTCACCCTGCACTGTGTCCGCAGTCTCTGGTCATCCCCTGCACTGTCTGCAGTCTCTGGTCATCTCCTGTACTATGTCCGCAGTCTCTGGTCATCCCCTGTACTGTGTCCGCAGTCTCTGGTCATCTCCTGTACTGTGTCCGCAGTCTCTGGTCATCCCCTTGTACTGTGTCCGCAGTCTCTGGTCATCTCCTGTACTGTGTCCGCAGTCTCTGGTCATCCCCTGCACTGTGTCCGCAGTCTCTGGTCATCCCCTGTACTGTGTCCGCAGTCTCTGGTCATCTCCTGTACTATGTCTGCAGTCTCTGGTCATCTCCTGTACTGTCTGCAGTCTCTGGTCATCTTCTGTACTGTGTCTGCAGTCTCTGTCATCTCCTGTACTGTGTCCGCAGTCTCTGGCCATCTCCTGTACTATGTCTGCATGTCCTCATCTCCTGTACTATGGTCATTTCCTGTACTATGTCTGCATGTCTCTCTGGTCATCTCCTGTACTATGTCTGCAGTCTCTGGTCATCCCCTGTACTATGTCCGCAGTCTCTGGTCATCTCCTGTACTATGTCTGCAGTCTCTGGCCATCTCCTGTACTGTGTCCGCAGTCTCTGGTCATCTCCTGTACTATGTCCGCAGTCTCTGGTCAATCTCCTGTACTGTGTCCGCAGTCTCTGGTCATCTCCTGTACTGTGTCCGCAGTCTCTGGTCATCCCCTGTACTGTGTCTGCAGTCTCTGGTCATCTCCTGTACCGTGTCTGCAGTCTCTGGTCATCCCCTGTACTGTGTCTGCAGTCCATTGGTTCAGAATATTTTTTTTTCTTATTTTTCCCCTCTAAAACCTAGGTGCGTCTTATGGAGCAAAAAAATACGGTATGTTTAAATTACTTTTTTCATACTTTAAAAAAATCTGAAGAATATATTTTAAAAAAAAGTGACCCAAATAACGCACTTTTGATGGTAGATTGGGAGGCATTTATTGAGAATAACAAGTACATCAAACCAACACATCTTTTCTCCCTAAAACCTGTTGGTTTGATGTACTTGTCGTTATTCTCAATAAATGCCTCTTTTGGACATCAGGCACTCCTTCTTTCCTGTTATTCTAAGTATCTAAGAATCTGATTCTTTCTGCCCCTGAGGCATCTGTTCCCATATGGAAGAAAAATATATTTTTTAATATATTTAAAAAATTTTCTTCCCAAATATATTGACATTATTTGAAATACTACAATTTTGGCTGTATTAAATATATTTCAAAATATATTTCAATAAAAAAAAAAAAAAAAAATATATATATATATATATATATACAGGTGAAATTCTAAAAATTAGAATATCATGCAAAAGTTCATTTATTTCAGTAATGCAACTTAAAAGGTGAAACTAATATATGAGATAGACTCATTACATGCAAAGCAAGATAGTTCAAGCCGTGATTTGTCATCATTGTGATGATTATGGCTTACAGCTCATGAAAACCCCAAATCCACAATCTCAGAAAATGAGAATATTGTGAAAAGGTGGAATATTCTCGTCTCAAAGTGTCCCACTCTAATCAGCTCATTCAGCCGTAACACCTGCAAAGGGTTCCTGAGCCTTTAAATGGTCTCACAGTCTGGTTCAGTAGGAATCACAATCATGGGAAAGACTGCTGACCTGACACCATCATTGACACCCTCCATAAGGAGGGAAAGCCTCAAAAGGGAATTGCAAAAGAAGTTGGATGTTCCCAAAGGAAGAAAAAGGTGCACAAGCAGCAGGGATGACCGCAGCCTGGGGAGGATTGTCAGGAAAAGGCCATTCAAAAGTGTTGGGGACTTTCACAAGGAGTGGACTGAGGCTGCAGTCAGTGCATCAAGAGCCACCACACACAGACGGATCCTGGACATGGGCTTCAAATGTCGTATTCCTCTTGTCAAGCCGCTCCTGAACAACAAACAACGTCACAAGTTTCCACAGTCTGTGTTGATTTGGGGAGCCATGTCATCTGCTGGTGTTGGTCCACTGTACTTCATTAAGTCCAGGGTCAACGCAGCCGTTTACCAGGAGATTTTGGAGCACTTCATGCTTCCTTTCGCAGACGAGCTTTATGGGGATGCTGACTTCATTTTCCAGCAGGACTTGGCACCTGCCACACTGCCAAAAGCACCAAAACCTGGTTCCATGACCGTGGGATTACTGTGCTTGATTGGCCAGCAAACTCGCCTGACCTGAACCCCATAGAGAATCTATGGGGCATTGCCAAGAGAAAGATGAGAGACATGAGACCGAACAATGCAGAAGAGCTGAAGGCCGCTATTGAAGCATCCTGGTCTTCCATAACACCTCAGCAGCGCCACAGGCTGATAGCTTCCATGCCATGCCGCATTGAGGCAGTAATTGCTGCAAAAGGGGCCCAAACCAAGTACTGAGTACATATGCATGCTTCTACTTTTCAGAGGTCCGATATTGTTCTATGTACAATCCTTGTTTTATTGATTGCATGGAATATTCTCATTTTCTGAGATTGTGGATTTGGGGTTTTCATGAGCTGTAAGCCATAATCATCGCAATGATGACAAATCACGGCTTGAACTATCTTGCTTTGTATGTAATGAGTCTATCTCATATATTAGTTTCACCTTTTAAGTTGCTGCACTGAATTAAATCAACTTTTGCACCATATTCTAATTTTTCGAGTTTCACCTGTATACTATATGTTGAAATGCATTTTTATTATACAATATATGAAAATATTTTTAAAAATACATTTCAAATATACCGTAAAAATACAAATCTACATTTTTGGAATGCATTTACTAATATACGTAAAAATATATGTTAAAATGACTTTTTTATATGTTATAAAAATCAGAAGAATATATTTAAAAAATATATATTTTAAAAAAATATATATTTTTTTAAATATATGTCAATATATTTTGGGAAGAATATTTTTAAAATGTATTTCAAATATATTTTTTCTTCCACATGGGTTAGCATCATTAAAGACAACAGCACTATCGGTAGTCACCACAAACCCAAATCCAGGTCACCTTACCCCGAATGCATCTAAAGGCAAGCTAGATTAGACTTTACTCTGATTTTTTTTTTCACTTTATTGTTTAATTCTCAAATGCATTCATTATTTTCAGTCAATTTTATTTTGTATCTAAATCCCATTGAGATGCCATCTATGTCCTCCCTTAAGCCACAGACGCTCTTTATATATCTCATCACCACATAGGCAGATATTTGTGATCTGATGAATATGTTACATGATGTCAGGTAACATTTGCTGTCCATACCAAACTAAAAGGTTAGGGAGGAAAAGGTTTCTAGCTATAACCCTCATTTCTAGTATAGGTACCTGAAGTAATTTGTGTTTAATCTCCTGAACACGTGACCTAAAATTCAGAAGGAAGGCCATCAATATATTGTTGCATTGTGCAATGTTGTCAGGCTACCTACATGGAAGAAAAAAATATATATTTGAAATATATTTTAAATATATTCTTCCCCTATATATTGCCATATATTTGAAATACTGCAATTTTGGCCATATTCAATATATTTCAATAAATAAATGTATATATATATATATATATATATATATATATATATACACACACACACATATTTATATTTATTTATATATATATATTTATATATATAGCATGTTGAAATGCGTTTTTATTACAAAATATATGAATATTTTTAAAAATACATTTCAAATATACTGTATTTGTTTAAAAATACACATCTACATTTTTGGAATGCATTTACAAATATATGTAAAAATATATGTTAAAATGGCTTTATTATATGTTAAAAAAAATCTTAAAAATATATTTAAAAAATAATAGATTTGTAAATATATATATTTTTTAAATATATTCTTCAGAATTTTTTAACATATAAAAACGCATTTCAACATATAAAAAGTCATTTTAACATATATTTTTATATATAATTGTAAATGCATTCCAAAAATGTAGATTTGTATTTTTAAAGACATACAGTATATTTAAAATGTATTTTTATAAAAATATTTTTCATATACATTGTAATAAAAATGCATTTCAACCAGGGGCGGACTGACCATTTGCAAACTCGGGCATTGCCCGGGGGCCCGGGGTCAGTAGGGGGCCCCATGAGATGCCCCTGGTACCTTTTTCATAGGCTTTTTTGAATTTGGGCAAGGACACAGGGGCCCCATGATCCCCTATTGCCCGGGGGCCCCATTAGTTATCAATCCTCCCCTGATTTCAACATTTAAAAAAGTGATTTTAACATATATTTTTATATATATTTGTAAATACATTACAAAAATGTAGATTTGCATTTTTAAAGACATACAGTATATTTGAAATGTATTTTTATGAAAATATTTTTCATATATATTGTAATAAAAACGCATTTCAACATGCAGTATATATATATTCCCAAATATATTGCCATATATTTCAAATGCTACAATCAAAGGCTAGATTTGGGGGCGCAAAAAATGGCTGACAGTCAAAAACCTCAATGGTCTAAAATCAACCAGTAAAAAAAAGAGAGACACAAATAGTATATACACGGATTCAACCCAAAGCATCACAATAGCACATGTCTATAGATATTAAAAAACTGAATATTCAGAAGAAAGTCTAATCTAGCTTGCCTTTAGATGCATTCAGGGTAAGGTGACCTGCATTTGGTTTGTGGTGACTGCCGATAGTGCTGTTGTCTTTCATGATGCCAACCCACGTGGAAGAAAACTATATTTGAAATATATTTTAAAAATATTCTTCCCAAATATATTGACATATATTTAAATTTTACATATTTTTAAAAATATATATTTTTTAAATATATTCTTCAGATTTGTTTTAACATATAAAAAAAGTCATTTTAACATATATTTTTACATATATTAGTAAATGCATTCCAAAAATTTAGATTTGTATTTTTAAAGACATACAGTATATTTGAAATTTATTTCTAAAAATATTTTTCATATATTTTGTAATATATAAAAAATGCATTTCAACATGCAGTATATATATATATATATATATATATATATATATATATATACATATACATACATATATACATACATACATACATATATACACATATATACACATATACACATACATATATATATGGCATGGCACAGTGGCTTAGTGGTTAGCATGTCTGCCTTGCAGTAAATGGGTCATGGGTTAAATTCCTGACCATGGCGCCTCCTGCATTGAGTTTGCATGTTCTCCCTGTGCATGCGTGGGTTTCCTCCGGGTGCTCTGGTTTCCTCCCACACTCCAAAGACATGCTGGTAGGTTAATTGGCTCCTGTCTAAATTGTCCCTAGTATGTGTATGTATGAATGTGAGTTAGGGACCTTAGATTGTACGCCCCTTGAGGGTTAGGGACTGATGTGAATGTTCAATATATGTATGTGTAAAGTGCTGTGTAAAATTTGACAGCGCTATATAAGCACCTGAAATAAATAAAATATATATATATACATATTGACTATGGCCAAAATTGTAGCATTTCAAATATATGGCAAATACAAATTTAGATTTGTATTTTTAAAGACATACAGTATATTTGAAATTTATTTAGAAAAATATTTTTCATATATTTTGTAATATGTAAAAAAATGCATTTCAACATGCAATATATATGTATGTATGTATATATATATATATATATATATATATATATATATATATATATATATGACTATGGCCAAAATTGTAGCATTTCAAATATATGCCAATTATATTTGGGAAGAATATTTTTAAAATATATTTTTCTTCCATATGGGTAGAGCTCTGCATTAGCAGAATTTCATCAGTCATTTCATCCTGCAGTCACCTGACCAGTGGGTGAGTAACAGGATCATGATTTCAGGGGAGGGGGGTATTGAACTGTAGACATGGACATGTAGGAAGCCTGCTGCCATTAGGACATATTTATAGAGCATTCAATGAATGTTCTTAGATTATGGATTTTATGAAATGATGTGTTAATATTTCTCACTAATGTGTGTCTGGCTATCCTTTTCCATACTTTCACCTTCTTTGAAAAAATAGAGACATGAAATTACAAACAAATGAAGCCATGGTACAGATTGGTGGGGAGTGGTATTTGGTGAATAGCTGTATTCACATATACATTCATCACCTGTTTGTAAAGATTTCTAGAAAGCAAGACATATTAAAAAAATTGCAGATTGTCATCAGTTCTCTTGTTTAGATAAGCCATGGTTGGGATTTTATCTGGTATATTTGTAGCAATGTTGTATCACTAAACAATGTGTGTTTCTGCATAGTAAGTCCCAGCCAACAAAGGACATCAGAGAATCAACTGACATGGGAAATAATGTATAGATTTTGTTTGAATTTTGTTCATATTAAAGTGAAGCTTTAAAATATTTACATGTGGCTGTAATGTTGAAATACAGACAGACCTTCTTTCTTCATATTTTTCTGATATTGATCTTGGGATATTGGGAAGTAAATAATAAATATCTCACTATCCAGGAAATGCATTTTCCTTTCTGTTATCATCAACAGCCTCCTAACCTAGTCTCAAATTACTAACCAAATCGATCTCTTCGCTCCTCCGAAGACCTCCTGCTTTCCAGCTCCTTTGTCACCTCCTCCAGTGCTTGCCTCCAGGACTTCTCCAGAGCCTCTCCCATCCTATGGAATTCCCTAAACCAATCTGTCCGACTATCTCCTAGTCCTTTTTTAGGACTGAAAAATCCTTTTCTTCAGAAAAGACTATCCTACCCCCCACCTAACAAAAGTACTTTTACTTTCTCCTTCCGTTCATCCCCAACAGATATTACCTTTTGTTTCTCTTGACCCTCTCTTTTAGATTGTAAGCTGTATTGAGCCGGGCCCTCTGTTTCCTCACGTATGAAATTACAGTCAGGTCCATAAATATTGGGACATCGACACAATTCTAACATTTTTGGCTCTATACACCAACACAATGGATTTGAAATGAAACAAACAAGATGTGCTTTAACTGCAGACTGTCAGCTTTAATTTGAGGGTATTTACATCCAAATCAGGTGAATGGTGTAGGAATTACAACAGTTTGCATATGTGCCTCCCACTTGTTAAGGGACCAAAAGTAATGGGACAGAATAATAATTATAAATCAAACTTTCACTTTTTAATTCTTGGTTGCAAATCCTTTGCAGTCAATTACAGCCTGAAGTGTGGAACGCATAGACATCACCAGACGCTGGGTTTCATCCTGGTGATGCTCTGCCAGGCCTCTACTGCAACTGTCTTCAGTTCCTGCTTGTTCTTGGGGCATTTTCCCTTCAGTTTTTTCTTCAGCAAGTGAAATGCATGCTCAATCGGATTCAGGTCAGGTGATTGACTTGGCCATTGCAGAACATTCCACTTCTTTTCCTTAAAAAACTCTTTGGTTGCTTTTGCAGTCTGCTTTGGGTCATTGTCCATCTGCACTGTGAAGCGTCCAATGAGTTCTGAAGCATTTGGCTGAATATGAGCAGATAATATTCCCGAAACACTTCAGAATTCATCCTGCTGCTTTTGTCAGCAGTCACATCATCAATAAATACAAGAGAAGCAGTTCCATTGGCAGCCATACATGCCCACGCCATGACACTACCACCACCATGCTTCACTGATGAGGTGGTATGCTTAGGATCATGAGCAGTTCCTTTCCTTCTCCATACTCTTCTCTTCCCATCACTCTGGTACAAGTTGATGTTGGTCTCATCTGTCCATAGGATGTTGTTCCAGAACTTTGTAGGCTTTTTTAGATGTCGTTTGGCAAACTCTAATCTGGCCTTCCTGTTTTTGAGGCTCACCAATGGTTTCCATCTTGTGGTGAACCCTCTGTATTCACTCTGGTGAAGTCTTCTCTTGATTATTGACTTTGACACACATACACCTACCTCCTGGAGAGTGTTCTTGATCTGGCCAACTGTTGTGAAGGGTGTTTTCTTCCCCAGGGAAAGAATTCTTCGGTCATCCACCACAGTTGTTTTCCGTGGTCTTCCGGGTCTTTTGGTGTTGCTGAGCTCAACGGTGCGTTCCTTCTTTTTAAGAATGTTCCAAACTGTTGTTTTGGCCACTCCTAATGTTTTTGCTATCTCTCTGATGGTTTGTTTTGTTTTTTCAGCCTAATGATGGCTTGCTTCACTGATAGTGACAGCTCTTTAAATCTCATCTTGAGAGTTGACAGCAACAGATTCCAAATGCAAATAGCACACTTGAAATGAACTCTGGACCTTTTATCTGCTCATTGTAATTGGGATAATGAGGGAATAACACACACCTGGCCATGGAACAGCTGAGAAGCCAATTGTCCCATTAATTTTGGTCCGTTAACAAGTGGGAGACACATATGAGAACTGTTGTAATTCCTACACCGTTCACCTGATTTGGATGTAAATACCCTCAAATTAAAGCTGACAGTCTGCAGTTAAAGCACATCTTGTTCGTTTCATTTCAAATCCATTGTGGTGGTGTACAGAGCCAAAAATGTTAGATTTGTGTCGATGTCCCAATATTTGTGGACCTGACTGTATATTGTAACTGTACTGTCTGCCCTCATGTTGTAGAGTGCTGCCCAAACTGTGGGCACTATAAAAATCCCAAATAACAAAAGTAATATTAATAATAATTGTTTTGTGAACATTTATTAAGTTTGATTATACAATCCCTAGGGTTTTATTTGCTTTCCATGTTTGTAATCGGTTTTGCACATTTTTTTAGGCACATATACATAAAGTTGTATTTTTTTTTTACTTATTTTATTATTTACTTTTACTTATTTATAGACCTGCACTTCTGTATGTTATGATTTGTAACCAAATTTCAGTGATAAATTTTAGTTTTAAAAACACAGCACAAGGGACAGTACTTACATTTAATGAGAAGTAGCCCGTGTGCTGGTGCTGGCTGTTCTATTTAAAATATTCTGTCCTCAACCCCCCAACAGAACTATGATACTTTGACTGGCAAGTACTCGGTCATGCTACATTCTACCCAAATAAATTTTATATAATTTTTGGGAGGGGAAAACAGATTTCTTTTAGTGGCATTTATTCACCAATGGGGTTTTTTGTTTTATAAAACATAAAGGAGGGGAGTGCCCAAGATGGCGACCGGAGCAGCTGCTTGATCGAGAGCTCCGGCGCCCCACAGTATAATCCACTGCCATCCGGGTGGTGGCGGGCTCTAAAAAGTCCGACGGCCCCTGCCTGACACCTGAGGAGGGGTGCTGGGTGCTTTTGTCCCTCCTCCAGAGCTCTGAGAGTTTGCAGCCTACCGTGGCCTGTGAAGCCACGGTCTTTCCTGCTATCGCGGCCGGAACGTGACGCCGCCGCTCCGCCCCCTGGCCCCTGCTATCGGGCCCGCTCCTGGGGCGGACTGTGTGTGGCCCCCTGGCCTCTACATCAGCTCCGGGGATCACACCAGGCCTGCACATTTTTCAATAGGGCCTGGAGACCCACCGTGGTGGATGAGCGGCCCCCGACAGGCCTGGAGGCCTATCCCATCTGCCCCCTTTCTATAGGGGGTGAACCGGAGGCTCTTGTGTCCCCTCATGCGAGTCTTCATTGCTGCCATCCGCCTGGCCTGGCTGTCAGGGACCCACATGCCCCACCTGTTGCTGGGATCCTGGGGCCTATGCCCGCTCTGCCTAGGACTTCATCACCCTAAGGAAGGTATCGTTACAGTTACAACTTCAGCCTATATCTACCCCTCCCCCTCCACTGTGATAATCTTTTCTACAATTTCATGGCTATGGCGGGACGCATGAAGTGTTACGCAGCAATAGATCTTATGTAAAAGCAACCCGTTGGGGGGCACGCATGCGTAGCTGGGTAAGATGGCCATTTGATCTCCCTGCGCCGTGCCACCGGAACATTTACCATGGCAATAGGGCTTCTACGCCCCTGCGTATAATCTCAACCGGTTGTAGGTGCTTGTGAAATACCTGGGCTTCACCTAAAAATGCATCGTACCCCATGCACTAAA
The DNA here is from genome assembly GCA_951230385.1 of Staurois parvus. NCBI lineage: Eukaryota > Metazoa > Chordata > Amphibia > Anura > Ranidae > Staurois > Staurois parvus. Next base: position 40,277 of record CATNWA010001321.1, on the reverse strand, counting down.
CCCAAACACTGAGCCCAGCAGCAATCTCCTCTGCATAGCCACACTGGCAAGATAACACCCAGCCCCCCTGAGCCTATTGACGTCACGCAGCTTACAGGGGATCCGGAGTCGGATAGCGATAGTCAGCAGCAATTCCCCTCAGGACTGACTGGCCCCCTTGAACAAAACCCTGAAGCCTTGCTACACAAATTCCACGCCATAGTGCGAGAGGAGATTATAGTAGCCTCTTGTAAATTATCTTCTGATCTGGTAAGAGGCCTAAAAGAATTGGGACACCGTGCTCATCAACTAGAGCAATGTATGGATCTATTGACTACAGTCTTGGAGGGTCATGAACAGGAGGTGGATGATCTGCATGCTGAGCTGGACACTTTAAAAGATAAATTGGAAGATGCTGAGAATAGGGCCCGTAGAGACAACCTCCGCATCCACAGGGTTCCTGAGGTAATCACTGATCTACAGGGTACAGCTACCACCCTATTCCAGGAACTGGCTCCTGAGATCCCCTTGGAGCGACTGGAATTTGACCATATCCATAGAGCTTTAGCTCCTAAACCCTCGGAGGGCCCTCCCAGGGACATAATCATTAAATTCCACTTTTACCGCACCAAAGAGCGTCTACTTCAGGCGGCTTGGAATCATCCGGCTTTGGAATTTCAGGGTAACTCCATTCAGCTGTTTGCGGATTTGTCTCTAGTCACGATTGCGAAACGTCGTACCCTGAGACCCTATCTTCAGATTCTACAATCAGCTGACATCAAATACAGATGGGGTTTCCCTTTCAAGCTCTCTTTCTCCTTCCAAGTCGCCATTCCAAGCTTCTTCACCTGCGGATCTTCGCCGCCACTTTCAGGAACTGAAACTGGAATTACCACACTCCCAGACTGAGGAGGCCACAGTTTCCACACGCCCGCTGGGCTCCCAGTCTTCGCGTAAATCATCTCCTCCAAGCCAGAGTAGCTCTCCGGCTCTTCGATCTTTACAGGCCCAGCGTTTCCAGGAAGTTTCTGCGAGTTGACATTCTGGGGTTTATTTACTAAAGCTGGAGAGTCCAAAATCAGACTCCCTCGAGCATAGAAACCAATCAGCTTCCAGGTTTCATTGCCAAAGCTTCATTGAACAAGCTGAGGTTAGAAGCTGATTGGTTTCTATGCAGAAGGGAGTCTGATTTTGGACTCTCCAGCTTTAGTAAATAAACCCCTCTGTGTCCGGTTGGGTATTCACATTTGTTTTTTTTTTTTTACTTTTTGAGATGCGGGCGACACTGCCCACAGGTGTTCCTGCGCAGTTATACCATTTAGCACTTTTTTCGCTGCGGCCAGCGCCTAAATAACCATGTTTGTTCTGTGTAGATGCTTTTATTTATGTTATTGTTGATGGGCAGAACTGGCGGTGGATCTCAGGCCGCGGGTGCGACTCTTATGTTCACTGGGTGGGCCCGTAAGCGGTCTCACTCCTCCGGTTATTTTGGAGCTTCTTCATTTTTGAGGCTCTAGCTGACTGAGATTCCTATTGCCTTACGAGTCACTTATAGATCACTTATTTGTGGGTTTATTAGCCTAAGTTGTTTGCTTAGTATTTTCTTGTCTTCACTAAGTCAAGTTGTTCCGGTGGACTATTGTGTCCCCCTCCAAGCTGGCTAGTGGTCTGGATTGATGTCCTGCCCGCTACGCAGCCTCTTCGTGGGTATATCACCCACAGTTGATTATTGCGATTTTTGTACTAATCTTACTGTTTCACGTGAATATTGCTCATATACCAGATGGTTTCTTGTTTTCTTCCTTCTTTTCCACCTTCTTTTCTTTGTTTCTTGTCATGTGTGTTTTTGTGTTTTTATAAAAAAAATTTTAGGGCTCTCGGGGATCGTAGCAGATCTGCTCTTTTTTCCTTCCGATCGCTATGCCGTTGAACTGGTTATCTTTGAATGTTCAGAGAATGAACTCTCTGCAAAAACGGGTAAAGATATTTAAGTTTCTCTGGGCTTGCCATGTCAATATTGCTTGTCTGCAGGAAACTCATTTCTCAACTACCTCCGCCCCTAAATATTTTGATGCACGCTACCCTCAGGTTTTTCAGGCTACTAGCCCTACTAAACAAAGGGGAGTCCTTGTTGCTTTTCACAGCAAAATCCCATTTGTTTGTGTGAAGCGTATTGCTGACCCCAGTGGCAGGTATCTTTTATTACAGGGCATAATTCAGGGTATAGATGTCACAATACTGACCTATTACGCTCCCAATGTCAACCCTGGACCCTTTCTATCACATATCTGCTCCCTCCTGGCTGTCCATCAACGGGGTTCCCTTTTGATGGCAGGAGATTCCAATTTAGTATTAAATCCCTCTCTAGATAAATAAAGCCTACCCCACCCTCACCTAACAGCCGCTGCCCTTCCCTCCTCCTACCACTCCATCCCCCACAGCCGCTTCCTCCTGTGCCTCTACCCCCTCCCTCCTAGATTGTAAGCTCGAAAGAGTAGGGCCCTCTAACCCCTTGTGTACTGTGTGATGTTACTGTTCTGTTTCATGTATTGTCCCCCCCTATTGTACAGCGCTGAGCAAACCCTTTGGCGCTATATAAACTCGATAAATAAATAAATAAATATCCTGCAGAGAACTCTGATTCTTCCGCGTCAGCTAAATCCTTTACCCGTACTATAAGTACCCATGACCTGGTAGATCTATGGCATGAATTCCACCCCCGGGGGAAAGACTACTTACTACTCTCACCCTCATCATTCTCACTCTAGAATTGACCATGATTTTGTATTGCGTAAACATCTTCCCTTAGTAGGCTCCGTCTCTATCCTCACAGTTCCATGGTTTGTCGATCTCTCCTCTGTAAGCCAGCCTACTCCTCTTCGATTATGAATGACTCTCTACTTTCACTGCTGGAGATTCAGGCGGAACTACTGCACAAATCCCAAGAATATTTTCAGCTACAGTCGGGTTCTGTCTCTTCTTCGGTTACATTGTGGGAAGCTTACAAGGCTGTTCTTAGGGGCCATATTATTCAGATAGCTTCGAGGTGCAAGAGTGATAAACAAACATAAACAGTGTCAGCTGGAATCAAAGCTAGCTTCCGCGTCGGCTCAATTTAAGCAGGTACCAACCCCATCGAACCGTAGATTGCTAGATCAGGCCCGCCAGGAACTGGATCTCTGTTTGACAGATGAGACTGAGCGCTCTTTACGTTGGACGCACCAGAAGTGGTATAGTAAAGCAAATAAACCAGATTCCATGTTAGCACATAGATTACGCTTTTTTGCGCACCATCCTAAATCGATTTCTTTATGCAATCGTCAGAATGCACTTACAAGTAATCCTGTAGCGATATAGGAGGAGTTCCGGCATCGACTTGCCAGACTTTATACGGATCCCACACGGGCTGATCTCCAGTCTATCTCTGACTTTTTATCCCATCTGTCCTTGCCTACTTTGACTCAGGCTCATAAGAACCTGATGGACCGTGATATTCAAATATCGGAGGTTCTGCAATGCATTACAGATCTGAAGACGGGCAAACGCCTAGGTCCAGATGGATATACGGCTTTATATTATAAGAAATTGGCTGATGTGCTTGCCCCTCACCTTGCCGATATGTTCAATGCGGTGAAGGGAGGTTCAAACTTTTCCCCTGACTCTTTGATTGCTAATGTGGTTATGATCCCAAAACCAGATCGAGATCATTCCTCTTGTGCAAATTATAGGCCAATTTCTCTTATTAACATTGACATGAAAATCCTCACCAAGATCTTAGCCACTTGTGTGAATTTTTTCCTTTCTCGTCTGATTAAAAAGGACCAGGTGGGTTTCGCCCCCCACAGACAAGCCGGAGATGCCATCAGATGCATTTTACAGTTACAACACTTGGCTCATGCTCGCAAAATTGATATGATGCTCCTATCTCTAGATATCAACAAGGTCTTTGACACTTTGTCCTGGCCTTATCTCATATCGGTCCTTCACCGTTTTGGCTTTGGTCCCTCGTTCTTGCGTTTTGAGTCCTCAACGTTCCCGATTGGCAAGGGAACTAGACAAGGGTGCCCACTTTCTCCCATACTATTCATCCTGGCTTTGGAATAGATGTAGCTGGTTCTCAGCATAAGTTATCTCTGTTTGCTGACGATATATTGTTGTCGGTTACAAACCCAGGGGTTACTTTGCCAAACCTACTTGCGGTTTTGGATCCCTTTGCAGTTCTCTCAGGCCTCCAAGTCAACCCCGCCAAATCTAGGGCTATGTCAATTACCCTCTCACCATCACTTTTTCCGACTCTGAAACATTTGTTCCCTTTTCAATGGCTCTTGCCGTATTTAGGAATCAAGCTCACTCCGACTTATGAAGGACTTTACCGGGCTAATTTCATTGTCTTTAATGATTTGACAGAGATGTTGTCCTCCTGGTCTCACTATCCGCTTTTGTGGCTTGGTAGAATCAATGCGATTATCTTCCCAAATTATTGTATATATTTCGAGTTTTACCTGTCCCTGTTCCCTCGCATATATTACGTATTCATAAGCGAAAACTCCTGTCTTTCATTTGGAGTTCCTCTCGACCCAGAATCAGCAAACAAATTTTATTTGCTCGAAAGACCACAGGTGGGTTATCTGTCCCAAATCTTCAGTCTTACTATCTGGCGGCCAATATTGCCCCCTTAGCCCATCTCCATGCATCTCACCATTTTCCCTTGTGGGCTACTGTAGACTTGATGGACTCCCACCCGATTCCTATCTCTTCTTTGCCGTGGCTTCCTTCTACTGATCGACCTTCATCCCTTAGTCTAACGCTAACGCTTCGTCTTTGGGATTCTATTAAATATTCCACTGGCCTCATCTCTGCCCACCTACCATTACTACGTTTGCTACATAACGCATTATTCCCCCCAGGTTGTGATAATCCTGGACAGTTTGCTCGGTGGCAAGCAAATGGCTTCCATGATGTACATTCCATGCTCTCTCCCACTCGGATACTCACCTTTGAAACTCTGTGCTCCTCTTACGATATCCCATTGCGGGAACAATTTGGCTACATTCAACTCTGCCACTTTATCAATACATTAATACAGGCACACTCGGGACCCTACAGGTTAACCCCCTTTGAAAGTCAATGTAGACATAGACCCCATGCTCCGGGCTTAATCTCTCTGGTCTACTCTTCCATTATTTTTTATAGAACTCCTCCAGTCCGTTCTTATCATCAGCGTTGGCAGTCGGAACTCGGGGGCACTATGGATCAACAGGATGGCAGACCGTGACCCAAGCATTATCTAAATGTTCTAGGAATGTTATCATTCTCGAAAATGCCTATAAGGTTCTTTATAGATGGTATTACACACCTGATCGTCTGGCTCATTTTATCCTTACATATTCCTGGACTTGCTTTAGGGGCTGTCAACAAATGGGCACTATGGTCCATGTTTGGTGGACTTGCCCCAAGGTTTGCAGACTGTGGATCAGAGTTTATGCCCTCATTAAGCGCAACCCGTATGAAGCACTTTTATTTAAACCATTAGGGGGCCTGCTTCGTCCCGAATGGCAGCTGGCATCACACCTATTCATGGCCAACAAGCTGACGATCGTGAGGGCTTGGAAGACTCCCCTCCTCAGCTTCGAGGCTGTCAAAAACCAGATGAACTTCATAATGGTTAACGAAAAGCTGACAGCTATACTGTTAGACACCCATACAAAATTTCTGCAGACATGGCGTCCTTGGCTTGATATAGCCCAACTGTCGAGATTCGACCAGTCCCTTTTGTTGATATAAAATTTACTCATCAGTTTATTTTTCTTCTTTTTCTGTTGCGGTCCCCTTGGAGCCTTTTTTTGTTTTTTGTCTCCTTTCTCGTTACTCTCTTTCCTTTTGTTTAGTCTGTCTTCATGCTATTTGTGCTGATTGTGATTTCTGCTTTGAGTGCCGCACCAGCAATACTATATCCTTATGCTGGACTCCATCAAGAGCTCTGCGTGTGGAGTATCTATCTGCATTCAGATAGGCTCCATCTCATATCTTCCCAGCTTTCTGTATGCTGATATAGTGACAATTTTTCCTTAGAGTTTATATTGTCATTGGTCTCTAAATGTCTACCATTTTTGCAACTTATTGTTTTCTCCTTTTTTTTTCCATACACGGCACTTGTGTACGCAGTTTATTTTTATGTCTCTCCATCAGTATATATTCTGTAATATTCTTCGAATACCTTGTATGTTTTATTCTTGTTGGTCAATGCATCTGTTTTTGACTGATTCTCTGCTGCTATCTATTCTATAATAAAATTCTTTGTAAAAGAAAATATAAAGGAAAACAGACTGAATATTTTAAATGTTTCTCTGCAAAGCAGACCCGAGTCGGTAAGATCGTGCACGCACCTCATTTCAGTGTTGGCACCCATAGGACTGAGACAGGCCTATAGTTAGTTAGTTAGGGTCTCTGTTTGTGTCAGGCCGCAAGTGTTGTTACTGATCATTGGAAGGACTCCACAACTTAAAGTGACATTTCACATTGGAGAGCTGATAAAATCCTACAAACTCAAGCCAGACTGGCGTTTTGCTCAGAAGGAATACTCAGGCACGTGCTACAGGACCAGTTATGGGACGGGGGATACTATAGATTTGTGTAAGATTGTAAGCTGTTGTGCTGCACCGCAGGCTGGCCCATACCGTACACCCATACACCGATTCCTGCTCTGTAGGGTAATAACAGGTAAGGTGTGGCAGCTTATTAGTGCCCCCCAGTAGGTAAATTATTACACTTTCTACCTTCAACCATCAGGAGGCGCCGTGCTGTGCAGCACGAGAGTCTCAGCCTTTGGGCTGGGTGTATGTAAATATATTGTATATTCCAGCATTTGTGGTTTTGTTTATTTGCCACATCTAAGTAAAATTCTGTTGTGACAAAAGCTGGTGTTTGGATTGCTTTCCTCGTTCGTGACTTCACTGTATCCTGAGGAGCCCACCCCGGTACACGGCTTACATACTAGTCAGTACCAGTGTGCAAAAGTGTATTTGCTTTGGAAGAATGAATCACCTCTAATGTTGGGTGTCCTACATGTGTGGATGTTGCTGTGTTATATAAAACTATTAGAATCCTTTTTCTCATTTTAGAATGGGGTGCCTTTTAAAATTATGGACAGTCTTGAGGCACCCCATTTTAGAATAGGGTGCCTCGGGACTGTCCATAATTATAAAGGGTGCCTCAGGACTGTCCATAATTTTAAAGGGTGCCTCGGGACTGTCCATAATATTAAAGGGTGCCTCAGGACTGTCCATAATTTTAAAGGGTGCCTTGACCGAAAAAAGGTTGAGAAACACTGCACTAGAGGGCATGCACAAGAATCACAAGGGGTGGCCATTTTCAAATGACCTCCTGCCCTTAGGAAGTAGCAGGCCGGTCATTTATGTAAAACAGCCAGATGGCAATTGGCTAAATAAATGTAAAAAGTATAAACTATCATTTTTTTTTCCATGCAAGGAAGATGGAGGAATGCTCGAACAATACCAAAAACGTGTTCTATATTTCAGCTTTTTCCATCTCTAAAACTGGACAATGTCTCCTTCTCACTGCAGTTCTGTTTATGTATTTGGTGACTATCCTGGGAAACATGACCATTGTTCTACTGGTGGGTCTGGTTCCCCGGCTCCATACTCCAATGTATTTCTTCTTGAGTAATCTTGCTGTTAGTGATGTTATATTAGTTTCAGCTACTCTTCCAAAACTTCTCTCCATACTCCTAACACACGACCATTGGATGTCTTTCTCTGCCTGTATGACTCAGGTGTACTTCTTCACATGGTCCGGTGCTTCTGATATATTTCTTCTGACCTCCATGTCCTATGACCGATACGTAGCAATCTGTAAGCCATTACAATATTCCTTACTGATGAGTAAAGATGTATGCCTTTCAATGGCTCTGTCCACTTTGCTAATATCTGTGACTTATGCAGCAGTAAAGGTGTTATCCACATCTCTATTATCTTTCTGTCTCACACAAAAGGTTGACCATTTCTTTTGTGATGTGAAAGAACTGTATGCAATATCCTCTAGTGACGTTACAGGCAGATATATACTTCTGTTATGTGAGGACTTACTGTTTGCAGCTTTTCCTTTTTTGCTCATTCTGACTTCCTACGTATTCATCATCTCCACCATACTGAAAATTAATTCCTCGGAGGGACGACTGAAAGCTTATTCCAGTTGCACCTCCCACCTCACACACGGTAATATTATTCTATGGTCCAGCCATTGTAATTTATGGCAAACCAGAATCTGAAGGTTCTAAGGAGCTGGACAAGTTGCTGGCCTTGCTTTACACGGTTGTGGTCCCAATGCTCAACCCATTTGTCTACTCTTTGAGGAACAAAGATATTTTGAAGGCTTTAAGAAGTATAAAAAGAAAGTCAACACACTTCTGAATGTTCCTGATTATACTGTAAATGTTTGCATTATTGTTTTCAAGTATCTTTCATTATCATTTTCACAAATGGTTGACTAACCCTAAGGATTGTAACTTGTGTTTTTTTTTTTTTTTGTATGGTTGAACTGGATGGACTTTTGTCTTTTTTCAGCCAGACTAACTATATAACTATGTAATCCTGTATGTCTTCAGGATATGTTTATGTGCCTATTGTTAATGGAGAAATACAGCCAAAGCTCATCATTTAGCTGTACTTCTCCTGTGGATCACAGGAGTGCAGTTTGTTCTGCACTCCTGTGACCCATTTTTAGCTGACAATGAGCTGAAGTCCTCTGTTGGCAGATGTCAAGGCTGGGGAAAGATCACCCCAAAGACCGGAGCGGGTACCTGGCTCTGCCTCTCAGCGATCCACTGAGAGCCTGAGCCAGCCGCTCCCTCCCTCTACACACAGCCCAGCACTCCAGTGGGGGGGGGAACAGACAGCGGTGACAGTCTCTGCTCACAGGGGGGGGTGAGAACTCAGTGATCAGTGGTCATGTGATCACTGAGTCCTCACAGCATCAGACCGATGCTACATGCACCTAGGGAAGTATGATTTTTTAAAAAAAAAAAGGGAAGGAATCCCACAATTCTCTTGTAACTTCTTCATTACTGAATGATTGTAACAGACTTTGTCAATGCAATAACATGTATTGAACCACAAAAAGAAAGAGGAACGTGATTTTCATTAAATCATTTTCCAGCAGTTACTTTAGCTAATCCATTTTATCACAGTCAATATATTGTAACATGGATTCAGCAAGGCGTCTTCAGGAATTTATTCCATGCTTTTTTTAGAGCATTTTGCGTCTTTTACTGCTCTGTCAGACATACATTTTTGCTCATGAACCACCGAATCCACTGCAGTCCAAAAAGATTCAGATTCTGACACTGATGTGCAGATTTCCTGATCCTGTCCCATTATCACCTCAATTTCCCATTCTTGCTAGCAGATGAAATTCTGCCATTTTTTCAAATTACATGCCTGGGAGATGCATTTAAGTGATATATGAAACTCATGGGGCTTGGTTTAATACAGACAAATAGACTGTGTACTTTGCAAGTGTGGTTGCTCCTGAGCTTAGTAAATGAGAAGAAGCTTCACTTTACAAACAATACCCACTCCCATGCAAGGAAAAATAAAGCATTCTTGCTTGTATATGATTGGATGATGGAAGTCAGCAGCCTTTACCTCATTTAATAAGCTCTGTGGAACAACTGCACTTTGGCAGAGTGCACAATCTATTTGCCTTTAGTAAAATCAACCCCTTAGTTTTTTTATGCACGTTGAGAAACCGATTTAACAGCTGACTTGTGCAGAGGTGCAGTGCGGTGCGGCAGCTGTAATTACACAGATTCCGGTTGTAGTAAACAGAACTTATAATAATGTCAGAGTTAAACTTTACATACAGCCTGGGTGGAAGATGGCCGACCAGGAACACTTACAGGTTGTAATGGCAGTGTAGAACAGAGTGGGTCTTGGATACGCCAACAGCATCTGTCCTAGAGGGTGGAATGTGGCCTGGCTGGTCTGCGCCCAATCAGGAGGATTCCAGAAGGATGGCTTGTCCCCAGCCTGTCCCTAGCCTATTCATCTGGAACCTTTCCCTATCACTGTTCACTTTCCCTGACAGACGGGTGACCTGTCCCTACACTAACCACTTGCAAAATGTACACCAAGCCTGGGGGCCAGAGTCCTAAGTAGACTCTGCCTGTCCCAAGATGGGGAGTCACATGGGACAACATCCAACTGGATTGCTTCTCCAGTGACCCAGGAAACCATAGAGGAGCTTGCTCCTCTTGACTTCCTCTCCTTATGCAATGCCGCTGGATTGAGCACTAACTTCAGTGGAGAATATAGACTGCACCGGCCAACATCCTGAGTATGCAGCTTCTTTCCATGTATCCTTAATCCATGCCTATATACCAGCTATGCTGGTGCCATGACTGATGCCCCAGATTTGCTGTTTCAGGGTAGCCCAAGCTGTTGAGCTCTGTGTATCAGACCCAAGGATATTACTGGCATGTCCCAGAGGAGCAGTGCCATTGGATGGAATAGACTGATACCCCCTCCATCCCTCTGTGAGCTGCACCAAGATGACATCCTGCTTCACTAATGTTGTTCCTCTCCCTCACTTTCCTCCTCTACTATATGTAGCGCACCCCCTAAAGAGCCACTGGTAAATTTAGTTCCATTCCATTCCTCCATATAAAGCACACACAGCCATGCACACAGCATTTTCTTCACTCTTCCACTGGCTTGAAGGAACAGTCTAGGGTCTCTTTTTTAGGGTTTTATTGGAATATTGAACTTGGATGAGGTGAGGGGAGCATGAGATACCCCAAAAACTGGTGAAGTGAACAATTTGAGGCCTTCTTAACTATCTTGCTGAACTGTACAAAAAATGTCCCACAGAATCTCTATGTTGACGGTGACTATGACTTCTCCCAGAGACCAGAAGCTACACACAATCACTGACTTCCCAGCACTTGGATCATTTACTCACACAGCCACAGAATCATGGGTTGCCTTCTTCCGATATCCACCAAGCTCTCCTCAGTGAAGGAGATGAAGGCTCACACCACCATAGGACAGCTGGACACTTTTCCCCCAATGGACAATGGGGAATCTTCTACCATATACGGTGGTCATGCCCGATGGCCCAGCAATTTTGGACCACTATTTTTTCATTTTTGACTACATTGTTATGCCAGGCGGTCCCCCTTATAAGGGAATAAGACCTTCTTTGTAAAAAAAACCCCTTGGTCTTCTAAAAATGTACTCAATTGAAAAATGTTCAGTTGAAATTCATGATCATGTCCTTAGTGATGCTAAGCAGAAATTTGGTAAAGCATGGAAAACCTCCACTCTTTTCTACAGCCGAAACTAAATCCAGAAGCATGCTGAGTATGCTACATGAAAAAGTAGAGGCCAGGGTATCTGATACAATGCAAAAATACTCAGTAGTTTGATATCCTTGGTTTTCACATTTCCTTCCGGAACTGATGGTATACTATATGGACCGTAGGCCTTGGGTAGACAAGGGTCCCTCAACCTATCTCTCTTTCCCTTAGACCTGATCCTTTTTCCCTACTTTCCCTCCTCCAATCCCTACCCAATGACCCATCAATAATAGAAATTAGGAATTATATGGACTGCTCAGTCAATACACTTATAGTATGTTCCTGATTATGGGTAAATAACAAGGATAAAGTGTTGGAAGCTATCTTCAGGGATTTTGGTCAATGCTTTCTTGACAGCATCATATGAATTTTGCAGTTTTGTAAGCCATACCTTTTTGCCATGGACTGTCTATTCCAAATCAGTTCAAAAAATCCAAATTCTGGCACATCCATTTGTATGTGAGAGCAGAAACTGAAATTAAACAATGTAATGTTTTTCCATTGTTTGGTTGTGCAGATTTCCTGACCCTGTGCCATTATCACTTCAATTTCCTGGTATTACCTGGAAGAGGAAATAGGAAAAACACCAGTTCTTCAAACTACATGCTTGGAAGATGTCTTTAAAGCAATAGCTCCAAGCCATTTCTGGCACTTTTTGTTTACATTTTAAAATCAGTGTTTTTTACTAGAAAACCCCCAAACATTATATATTTTTTAAAGCAGAGGCCCTAGAGAAAAAAAATGGTGGTTTTTGCATTTTTTTTTTTAATGTCACATGGTATTTTCCACAGTTCATGGTTTTTGAAATGCAATTTTTGGGAAAAAAAACACTTTTTTGAATTTTATAAAAAAAAAAACCCACAATACATAACCCAATTTTTGTAAAAGATGATGTTATGCCGGGTAAATAGATACCAAACATGTCATGCTTTTAAATTGTGCACGCCCGTGCAATGGCAACAAACTGCGTAACTTTTTACTAATCCTAGGCGACAAAAGCCTTTACAGGTCACCACTTTAGATTTACAGAGGTCTGGTGCTAGAATTACTGCCCATGATCTTACGATCGCGGTGATAACTCACATGTGTGGGATGATCGCTGTTTGCATGCATGCGGGACCGACGCTTGCGTTCGCCTTTGCGCCTGAGCTTGGGGAGGCGGGGGCATTTTAATTTTTTTTTAATTATTATAATTTTTTTATCTTTTATATTTACATTTTCACTTTAATTTTTTGTATCACTTTTATTGCTGTCACAAGGAATGTAAACATGCCCTGTGACAGCAATAGACACGTGACTGGTATTTTTATGGAGGGATCTGGGGTCTATGAGAACCTAAATCCCTTCTCTGCATTTTGAAAGCATTCAAAACACCAAGATCGCTGTTTTTGAATATTTTCAGATTTTTAAAAAAAAAGTGCCGAAGGTTTCCGAGTAAACAGAAAGTGATGTCAGGTCATTGCTTCCGGTTTACAATAAAGGAGAGTAGATCAAAGGTGATTCCGGCTTTGTTCGGCTCTCCGGAGAGCCGGCGAACACGCTGTCTGGTCACTCGGGGACTCCTGGTGGGACAGGGGATCCATACAGAATGGCAGGAGGTGGCAATCGAGTGGCTACCAGCTGCTCTGATTGCTTGTACAAGAGAGCCGACCACCGGCTCTAAAAAACGGTACTGGAATGACATACTGCTTCACTGATGTTTTGCCATTCCCTCACTTTCTTCCTTTACTACATCTGGCACCCAGGCACAGTCTGCCATCTCATCATCCTCATCTTACTCATTGATGAAGCCCACTTGGTAGTAAGCTGCAGCTGCAGGAACACCAATGGTAATTGCTTCTCCCTGACTGTCATCCCTTCCTCTATTCTCCAGGAGCTCTCTTCCTCAATTCCTCATAAAATTCATTTCTATGTATCTACTCTTCAGCAAGCTACTGATAGTGTGTCCAAATAATTCAGCTGCCTCTCAAAGCTAGTTTTCAAGACAACGGCAGGATTAGCTGTAGAAGAGAAGAAAGATGATGAGCTACTCTGTGCCTGTGGGAAAGGAGGAAGATGATGATGAAGGCTTGGTTATCCAGTCTACCATCTTTTCCACATGCTCTGGACTTACCGCTGCATTTACCCAAGAATTCAGTACCTAAGAAAGAAAAAGTGCATTTTCAGCTGCTGATGAGCTACTCTGTGCCCTGTGGAAGAAGGAGGAGATGATGATGAAGGCTTTCCAACTTTAAATTCAGCGTCTCTGTGTGTAAAATAACCAGTGATACTAATATTTCCTTAGTGAATATTCTTCTTCACAAGTGCCAAAGAATCCTCTTCCTCCTTTTCCAAAATGGCCGCTCCTCAACTTCTGGTTTACGTCCCACATCACGCCCTGACGCGTTTCGTCACTTCCAACTTCATCTGAGGCTCAGAAAAGGTTTTTTACACTGTTTAGCCAGTCTTATACATGCTGAGACATCTTATTTTTCCTGTAAGCGCAAATTTGATCATTAAAGGAGCTTTAACCCTATTATTGCCTACTACACTATGTTGGTTGTACTTTGTCACATGTTTTGATGCCATCTGAGAACTGGATGATCTATACAGCGAGAGGAGCCCCATTTTTCTAAAGGCATACGGATCTTGTCATCTGAGGAGGAAGAGGATTCTTGGCACTTGTGGAAGAAGAATATTCACTAAGGAAATATTAGTATCACTGGTTATTTTACACAGAGACGCTGAATTAAAGTTGGACTGTTTTTGGACTTTCGGGGTGAAAGTGTTTTTTTCATTTTTATTACATTTTGGTTTATTATTTTGTGATATCACCTAGTATTATACCGATACATTCACTCACTTAGATGATGAAGGCTTGGTTATCCAGTCTACCATCTTCTCCACATGCTCTGGACTTACCGCTGCATTGACCCAAGAATTCAGTACCTGCATAGCCCCCTACTAGTTGCACAAGAAGAACATTTGCCTCTCCCTGTGGGCCTCCCAGACATGAGGAAAACTGTTATTACCAGTTTGGCTATAGAGGATTGAAGATATGGTGCTTTGGTGAACTGATTTTTGCAATTATTTGAACATCAACAGTATGCAGTAATGTGCTGCTAAAAAAAAAAAGGAAGCTCTGGATGTGTCAGCAACAAATTTATGCTGCTGACCTCCCCCTCAAAAAATTAAGAATCCTATTAAAATTATATAGGAATATAGAAGTTCAATGGGAGAGTTGGCTTCAATATGGAGAGAGCTGGCACATTAACAAACCTCCATATTGGCCATACTTTGCTACCTGACCACAAGTCACAGTTTATGAAATAGATGACAGTAGTTGGGTTTGGGTGCAGAGGCAGATGAACTCAATAGTTTTCCTGAACGTAGAACATGCAAAGTTCAGATTGACCTCTACCTCAACCCCAACATGAATCATATCCCTAGTATTGGACAATCAGCATCTGCCTTGACAAATTCCATGGTGTTTAGTACAATAAAATGATTGAGTGTAGTAGTAAAGCTGGGGTATGACCTTGGCACCCATTAGAACCAAAGAGGATTTTTGGTTAATTAGCCAATGGTCTTCAACATTACAGAACAAGCCCAGCTGAATGTGACTAACTACTACAGTCAGTAATGGATATAATTTGTACAGTAGCAATTAGGGTGTCATCATCTTCTTTAGATGCATTGAGAGAAGGAATTGAAATGTTTGCTAAGCGCGTTCATACTGTAGTGAAGGGTTCTCCAAATTTTCCAAACAAAAGGCCAGATTACTGTCCTTCAGACATTACTGGGGACAGAGTGCAGCTAGTGGGAGTAGAAAATGCCATGGCACCATTGGAAACAAACAATGCCTCAGGCTTGGATGTCAGTGTGAGTAAGAAAATTACAAAGTGCCTGCGGACAGTAGGAGGAGGAATAGTGACCCATCATTGGTATTGGTGAAGGAATAGTACCAATTGTTGGGATCAGTTGGAGGAATAGTGCCAGATCCCTGGTGTCAGCAGAAAGAATAATTCACCATTATTGGTGCCAATGTAAGGAATATTGCGCCTTTGCTGGTGTCAGTGGGGAGAATGGTTCCTTACTTTTGGTGTCAGTGAGAGGAATAGCACCCCATCAGTGACCATAGGAGGAATATTGCCTTGCATCAGTGGGAGGAATGATGCCCAAAGGGATAGATAAACAAAAGCAAAGGGACACATCTGCTCTGCAGGCCATTGTCTAAAGACCACTGCTGAAGTATCATTTCTGTTCAGGTCAAGTGGGTCATAAGGTCTATCTCAGCTACACAATGCATTTTGATGACCACCTGGCCATAGTTCACAGACTAATTGTAGAACAAGTTATAGAAAGTTTATTTTATTTTTCACAATTTTGGAACACACAGTTTGCAGTTCGCAGGAAGGACATAAGACCCTTTATGGCGTCCCAGAGTACATTTTTAGGGTTCTTGGCTACAAGGCAACATACTTTTCTGTATCTAAGAGTCTTGTTTGTGCTGAAGACTGTTTCTGGACTGACTGGAATCAGTCACTGGTAGGTAGGTGGTTGTGTGGGTTGGTAGGGAGATGTCCCTGCAGTCGGTTGTGCCCAATGGTGCATACTAGTGGTAAACCCTCTTAGGCTTGGAATAATAGGAAAGGGCTTGGAGCACCCAATGTCCCAAGGAATGTACTTTTTTGATGGTAGATTAGGAGGCATTTATTGAGAATAACAACAAGTACATCAAACCAACACATCTTTTCTCCTAAAACGCGTTGGTTTGATGTTCTTGTCGTTATTCTCAATAAATGCCTCTTTTGGACATCAGGCACTCCTTCTTTCCTGTTATTCTAAGTATCTAAGAATCTGATCCTTTCTGAACCTGAGGCATCTGTTCCCATATGGAAGAAAAATATATTTGAAATATATTTTAAAAATTTTCTTCCCAAATATATTGACATATATTTGAAATGCTACAATTTTGGCCGTATTCAATATATTTCAAAATATATTTCAAAAAAAAAAAAAAATATATATATATATATATATATATATATATATATATATATACTGTATGTTTAAATGCATTTTTAATTACAAAATATATGAAAAATATTTTTAAAAATACATTTCAAATATACTGTATGTCTTTAAAAATACAAATCTACATTTTTGGAATGCATTTACAAATATACGTAAAAAATATATGTTAAAATGACTTTTTTATATGTTAAAAAAAAACTAAAGAATATATTTTTAAAAATATATATATTTAAAAATATATGTATTTTTAAATATGTCAATATATTTGGGAAGAATATTTTTAAAATATATTTCAAATATATTTTTCTTCCATATGGGTTGGCATCATGAAAGACAACAGCACTATCGGTAGTCACCACAAACCCAAATCCAGGTCACCTTACCCCGAATGCATCTAAAGGCAAGCTAGATTGGACTTTCTTATGAATCTGATTTTTTTTTTTTCACTTTATTGTTTAATTCTCAAATGCATTCATTATTTTCAGTCAATTTTATTTTGTATCTAAATCCCATTGAGATGCCATCTATGTCCTCCCTTAAGCCACAGACGCTCTTTATATATCTCATCACCACATAGGCAGATATTTGTGATCTGATGAATATGTTACATGATGTCAGGTAACATTTGCTGTCCATACCAAACTAAAAGGTTAGGGAGGAAAAGGTTTCTAGCTATAACCCTCATTTCTAGTATAGGTACCTGAAGTAATTTGTGTTTAATCTCCTGAACACTTGACCTAAAATTCAGAGAGGAAGGCCATCAATATATTGTTGCATTGTACAATATTGTCAGGCTAGAGCTCTGCATTAGCAGAATTTCAGCAGTCATTTTATCCTGCAGTCACCTGTCCAGTGGGTGAGTAACAGGATCATGATTTCAGGGGAAGGGGGTATTGAACTGTAGACATGGACATGTAGGAAGCCTGCTGCCATTAGGACATATTTGTGGAGCATTCAATGAATGTGGATTTCCAGGACTTCTCCAGAGCCTCTCCCATCCTATGGAACTCCCTACCCAATCTTTCAGACTGTCTCCTACTCTGTTCACCTTTAGGCGATCCCTGCAAACCCTTCTCTTCAGAAAAGAGTATCCTACCCCCACCTAACAAAAGCACGTTTTGTCCATCTTCTCATCCCCCACAGTTATTATTATTATACAGGATTTATGGCGCCAACAGTTTGCTCAGCACTTTACAATATAAAGGGAGACAATACAGCAACAATACAGTTCAATACAAGAGGGATAGGAGGGCCCTGATCCTGGGAGCTTACAATCTAGGAGATTGTAAGACAGTTATTAAACTTTGTTTCTCCTGACCCTCCCTTTTAGATTGTAAGCTCTAATGATCAGGGCCCTCTGATTCCTCACACATTGAATTGTATTGTAACTGTACTGTCTGCCCTCATGTTGTAAAGACGCTATATAAATCCTGAAAAATATATATTAATAATAATAATTGTTTTGTGAGTATTTATTAAGTTTGATTATACATGCAATCCCGAGGGTTTTATTTAGATTTTGCTTTCCATGTTTGTAATAGTTTTGCACATTTTAAGGCTCCATGCGTTTTTTTTTCAAGCTATAAAAATGCTGTTAATACGTTTTTTAGGGAACACTTTTTAGCTTTTAGGAGCATAAAGAAGCGTTTGGCATTTTTTTTCTGCTGAAAAAACACTCCAAAAAACTCTACAAAAACAATTTTTTTCTTTAGACACTAAAAAAAAAGTTTGATTTTTAAATAATATAGTTTAAATATTGATTTCCACAACTCTGCAATTTATACATATGGATTAAAAGTGACTTCTAAATGAATAATCACAGTTACTCCTGAACATATTCTAACTGGTGCTGTATGTATATGTATTATTAATCTGTATTTTGGTTTTACTGTCTTTAGGGGGGTGGTAAGATCAGAATTATTTTTAGACAGGTTTTCCTGTGACACTGTCCACTTTGATCAGATTTATTGCTCAATCAATTTAGCTAATTTGTATATTTCATTAAATAACAATAATTTAAAGGCCGGATAAAGTCTCACAACTGTTTTGCTTATTTATAAACCTGCACTGCTGTATGTTATGATTTGCAACCAAATTTCACTTGCAAATGGCTAAAGTTGAAAATTTTTAGTTTAAAAAAAAAAAAAAAAAAGCACAAGGGACAGTACTTACATTTAATGAGAAGTAGCCGTGTGCTGGTGCTGGCTGTTCTATTTCAAATTTTCTGTCCTCAACCCCCCAACAGTACTATGATACTTTGACTGGCAAGTACTCGGTCATGCTACATTGTACCCAAATTAATTTTATATAATTTTTTTTGGGGGAAAATGCACATTTATTCATTTATTCAGCAATGGGGGTTTTTTTTTTTACAATATAAAGGAAAACAGAGTGAATATTTAAAAATATTTCCCTTAGTTTCTGTTATAAAACTTTGCAATAAATCTTTATAAACAGCAAAATGTATTCCTTGGTTAAAAAAAAAAAAGTTTACAGTAAATTGTTTAGTCTGTGTAAAAGTTATAGAGTCTACAAACTATGATATTTATTTTTGAAATTTCTCAACCCAAAAAGAAAAAGTATAAACACCCCCCAAAATGATATGTTTATGGAAAGTCAACACCCCAAGGTTTTTAGTATGAGGCATAGTGAGTTTTTGTGAAGTTGTAATAATTTGACACAATTTTTTTTTTTTCACATACAACATTGACATATTTACAATTACACCCCAAAACACATTTTACTTCCACTCCTACCTTGTATGGGGATACAATATTTGTGAGACATTTCCTACCTAGATACATAGAGGTTCTCCCAAAGGAGCACCTTCAGGCTTTAAAGAAGTGAAAATAAGTCATCTCATCATTTCCTGAACAGCCAGAACAGTAGAAATGAAACACCCACATAATGACCACATTTTAGAAAGCACACCCTCTAATGTATTTTTTACTAAGAGGTATGGGGAGTCTTTTAGGGATCACAAGTTTTTTATGGAAAGTTTTGAGGTAAGAAAATGAAAATGTATTCTTTTACACAAAGTTGTCAATTAACAAAATATTTTCTAACACACAGCATGTTCATACTTAGAATCACACCCAAAAATACATTCTGCTTCTCCTCCTGAATATGGGGATACCACATTTGTGAGAGAGTTTTTTTGCAGCCTAGCTACATAGAGGGGCCAAAAATCCTAAGAGCACCTTCAGGCTTTCAAGGGGCAAAGGTTATGCATCTAATTCCTGACTACCTATCACATTTCTCCCCCGGAATGTATTGCACACCTGGTGCTTGCCTGATGCAATTCAGTAGGATGCTCAGTGCTTGATAACATAGTTATCCCCTTTATTCTCGGACCAGAGGTAGTTGTAATTGAACCACTACCTTTCTTAGGTTTATACTCAGAATCTGAATCTAACTGTGAGATCGGTACCGGTGTTGCAGTAATCAGAACACTATTGCTTTCCCACACTGGCACTGGTGGGGCGGCAATCAGGAACGCTGTTGCAGGCTTACAATGCTCTCTGGTGACACTGGCACTGATAAGCACCAATGTTGCTGGCTGCACTGGTCTGGTGACACTGAAAAACTGGCCTGGTGGCTTTTTAGGGAATGTATTGCTGGGTAATACTGGGACTGTTGTGGCTACATTCTGGGACAATGTGGTTGGCTGCACTGATGGTGACAATGGGAAAGGTTTAACTAATGATCAGGGACACTGTGGCCAGCTTAGTGCACTGTACAAAATGCTGATGCTAATTAATGTCGGTAAAACTCTGTTTTCTTTCATAGCTGATCAGAGTATGAAAGGAAACAGAGAGCAAACTTGTTCAGGCCTTGTCTCATTGATCTGTACCTCCGCTTTGTGATCTTGTGTCAAAGTGGATACTAGTGATTATAGAGGCCTATCTGCACACACTAGGCAGCTGTACCTCAACCAGGGTGCCCAGATCTGCTGTGTCTTTGGGTTTCTTATAGAGTGTGCTCTTGCACAAAGAGTCAAAAATTGCCTCAAAATTGTATACACCCTGAGGGTGCCTTAAGGTTTTTCAGGGGTGCCAAAGCCACAGGTTTTCATTGTGCGCCATTAAGGCCTTCTAACTGCTGGCGTCCTAACGACCAATAACATCAGTTGATAAGGAGGATATCAGCTACCTGCACAGCATCCTAGTTTGACCCTCCCCCCCCTCTCCACCAACGCTGAGGTTACAGTAGCTCAGTGATGGAGAAAAACTGAGGGAGAAGAGAAACACTGGAATACTAGTCAGTACCAGTGTGCAAAAGTATATTTGCTTTGGAAGAATGAATCACCTCTAATGTTGGGTGTCCTACATGTGTGGATGTTACTGCGTTATATAAAAACTATTAGAATCGTTTTTTTCTCATTTAGAATGGGGTGCCTCAGGACTGTCCATAATTTTTAAAGGGTGCCTCAGGACTATACTTTAAAGGGTGCCTCAGGACTGTCCATAATTTTAAAGGGTGCCTCAGGACTGTCCATAATTTTAAAGGGTGCCTTGACTGATAAAAGGTTGAGAAACACTGCACTAGAGGGCATGCACAAGAACCACAAAGGGTGGCCATTTTGAAATGATCTCCTGCCCTTAGGAAGCAACAGCCCGGTCATTTATGTATAACAGCCAGATGGCAAGTGATTTAATAAATGTAAAAAGTATAAACTATCATTTCTTTTTTTTCCATGCAAGGAAGATGGAGGAATGCTCGAACAATACCAAAAACGTGTTCTATATTTCAGCTTTTTCCATCTCTAAAATTGGACAATGTCTCCTTCTCATTGCAGTTCTATTGATGTATTTGGTGACTATCTTTGGAAACATGACCATTGCTCTACTGGTGGGTCTGGTTCCCCGGCTCCATACTCCAATGTATTTCTTCTTGAGTAATCTTGCTGTTAGTGATGTTATATTTGTTTCAGTTACTCTTCCAAAACTTCTCTCCATACTCCTAACACATGACCATTGGATGTCTTTCTCTGCCTGTATGACTCAGGTGTACTTCTTCTCATTGTCAGCTGCTTGTGATATATTTCTACTGACCTCCATGTCCTATGACCGATACGTAGCAATCTGTAAGCCATTACAATATTCCTTACTGATGAGTAAAGATGTATGCCTTTCATTGGCTCTGTCCACTTGGCTAATATCTGTGACTTATGCAGCAGTAAATGTGTTATCCACATCTCTGTTATCCTTCTGTCTCACACAAAAGGTTGACCATTTCTTTTGTGATGTGAAAGAACTGTATGCAATATCCTCTAGTGATGTTACAGGCAGAAACATACTTACGTTATGTGAGGACTTACTGTTTGTATCTTTTCCTTTCTTGTTCATTCTGACTTCCTACGTATTCATCATCTCCACCATACTGAAAATTAATTCCTCGGAGGGACGACTGAAAGCTTATTCCAGTTGCACCTCCCACCTCACCACGGTAATATTATTCTATGGTCCAGCCATTGTAATTTACGGCAAACCAGAGTCTGAAGGTTCTAAGGAGCTGGACAAGTTGCTGGCCTTGCTTTACACGGTTGTGGTCCCAATGCTCAACCCATTTGTCTACTCTTTGAGGAACAAAGATATTTTGAAGGCCATAAGAAGTATAAAAAGAAAGTCAACACGCTTCTGAATGTTCCTGATTATACTGTAAATGTTTCAAAATTGTTTTCAAATATCTTTTATTACCATTTTCACAAATGGTTGACTAACCCTAAGGAGTATAACTTGTTTTTTTTTGTATGGTTGAACTGGATGGACTTTTGTCTTTTTTCAGCCAGACTAACTATGTAACTATATGTAACTATGTAATCATGTATGTCTTCAGGATATTGTTTATGTGCCTATTGTTAATAGAGAAAATACAGCAAAAGGCTAATTGGGCTGTAGCAGTGCCATTCGATGGAATAGACAGATACCCCCTCCATCCCTCTGTGAGCTGCACCAAGATGACATTCTGCTTCACTAATGTTGTTCCTCTCCCTCACTGTCCTCCTCTACTATATGTAGCGCACCCCCTAAAGAGCCGCTGGTAAATTTAGTTCTATTCCTCCATTTAAAGCACACACAGGCATGCGCACAGCATTTTCTTCACTCTTCCACTGGCTTGAAGGAACAGTCTAGGGGTGTCTGTTTAGGGTTTTATTGGAATATTGAACTTGGATGAGGAGAGGGGAGCATGACATACCCCAAAAACTGGTGAAGTGAACAATTTGAGGACTTCTTAACTATCTTGCTGAACTGCACAAAAAATGTCCCACAGAATATTTATGTTGACAGTCACTATGACTTTTCCCAGAGACCAGAAGCTACACACAATCACTGACTTTCCCAGCACTTGGATCATTTACTCACAGAGCCACAGAATCATGAGTCGCCTCCTTCTGATATCCACCAATTGCTCTCCTCAGTGAAGGAGATGAAGGCTCACACCACCATAGGACAGCTGGACACTTTCCCCAAATGGACAATGCGGAATCTTCTACCATATACGGTGGTCATGTCCCCCATGGCCCAGCAATTTTGGACCACAATTTTTTCATTTTTAAACTACATTGTTATGTCAGCCAGTCCCCCTTATAAGGGAATAAGCCATTGTTTGTGTCAGACCCCTTGGTCTTCTAAAAATGTTCAATTGAAATTCAGGATCCATGTCCTTAGTGCTGCTAAGCAGAAAGTAGGTAAAGCATGGAAAACCTCCACTCTTTTCTACAGCCAAAACTAAATCCAGAAGCATGCTGACTATGCTACATGAAAAAAGTAGAGGCCAGGGTGTCTGATACAATGCAAAAATACTCAGTAGTTTGATACCCTTGGTTTTCACATTTCCTTCCAGAACTGATGGTATACTATATGGACCGTAGGCCTGGGTAGACAAGGGTCCCTCAACCTATCTCTCTTTCCCTTAGACCTGATCCTTTTTCCCTACTTTCCTTCCTCCAATCCCTCCCCAATGACCCATCAAAAAGATAGAAATTATCTGGACATGCTCAGCCAATACACTTTTGTATGTTCCTGATTATGGAGTAAATAATTGCAATATTGTTTTGAAATATCATTAACCTGCCATATCCACAACCCGTAGGCTATCCTGTTCATCTTTAGGATCTGTATGTGTACCCAGTTTGTTAAATTCTTCATTACTGTATGATTGAAACAGATTTTGTCAACTCAATAAAAAATGTATTGAACCACAAAATGAAAGGAGAAAATGATTTTCATTAAAAAGGTTTTCACCATATACTGTATATAATCTATTTTATTAGATCCAGATAATTTTAACAAGGATTCGGCAAAGTGTTGGGAGCTATCTTCAGGGATTTTGGTCAATGCTTTCTTGACAGCATCATATGAATTTTGCAGTTTTGTAAGCCATACATTTTTGCCATGGACTGTCTCTTTCCAAATCAGTTCAAAAAATCCAAATTCTGGTACATCCATCTGTATGTGAGAGCAGAAACTGAAAATAAACAATGTAATGTTTTTTTCCATTGTTTGGCTGTGCAGATTTCCTGACCCTGTGCCATTATCACTTCAATTTCCTGGTATTACCTGGAAGAGGAAATAGGAAAAACACCAGTTCTTCAACCTACATGCTTGGAAGATGTCTTTAAAGCAATAACTCCAAGCCATTTCTGGCACTTTTTGTTTACATTTTAAAATCAGTGTTTTTTTTACTAGAAAACCCCCAAACATTATATATTTTTTAAAGCAGAGGCCCTAGAGAAAAAAAAGTGGTGGATTTGTGTATTTTTTTTAATGTCACTTTTTTCACAGTTCATGGTTTTTGAAATGCAATTTTTGGGAAAAAAAACGCACTTTTTTCGAATTTTATAAAAAAAAAACCCCACAATACAGAACCCAATTTTTGTAAAAGATGATGTTATGCCGGGTAAATAGATACAAAACATGTCATGCTTTTAAATTGTGCACGCCCCGTGCAACGGCAACAAATTGCGTAACTCTTACTAATCCTAGGACAAAAGCCTTTACAGGTCACCACTTTAGATTTGCAGAGGTCTGGTGCTAGAATTACTGCCCATGATCTTATGATCGCGGTGATAACTCACATGCGTGGGATGATCGCTGTTTGCATGCATGCGGGGCCTTTGCACCTGAGCTTGGGAGGCGGGGGCATTTTTAATGTTTTTTTTTTAATTATATTTTTTATCTTTTATATTTACATTTTCAGTTTAATTTTTTTATCACTTTTATTGCTGTCACAAGGAATGTAAATATGCCCTGTGACAGCAATAGACACGTGACTGGTATTTTTATGGAGGGATCTGGGGTCTATGAGAACCTAAATCCCTTCTCTGCACTTGAAAGCATTCAAACACCAAGATCGCTGTTTTTTGAATATTTTCAGATTTTTAAAAACGGTGCCGAAGGTTTCCCGAGTAAACAAAACGTGATGTCAGATCATTGCTTTCAGTTTACAATAAAGGAGAATAGATCAAAGGTGCTTTGTTTTCGGCTCTCCGAGAGCCGGCTAACATGCTGTCTGGTCACTCAGGACTCCCGTGGGACAAGGGATCCATACAGAATGGCAGGAGGTGGCAATCGAGTGGCTACCAGCTGCTCTGATTGCTTGTACAAGAGAGCCGACCACAACAAACTGGAATGACATACTGCTTCACTGATGTTTTGCCACTCCCTCACTTTCTTCCTTTACTACATCTGGCACCCAGACACAGTCTGCCCCCTCTTCATCCTCATCTTACTCATTGATAAAGTCCATTTGCTAGTAAGCTGCAGGAACACCAATGGTAATTTGCTTCTCCCTGACTGTCATCCCTTCCTCTATTCTCCAGGAGATCTCTTTCTCAATTCCTCATAAACTTCATTTCTGTGTATCTACTCTTCAGCAAGCTACTAATATTGTGTCCAAATAATTCATCGCCTCCTCAAAGCTAGTTTCAAGACAACGGCAGGATTAGCTGTAGAAGAGAAGAAAGATGATGAGCTGCTCTGTGCCTGTGGAAGACGGAAGAAGATGCTGATGAAGGCTTTCCAACTTTAATTCAGCATCTCTGGTGTAAATAACCAGTGATACTAATATTTCCTTTCTGAATATTCTTCTTCTTCCACAAGTGCCAAAGAATTCTCTTCCAGTGTGCTTTTCCAAACTGGCCGCTCCTCAACTTCCGGTTTACAACGTCCGACATCACGCCCAGACGTGTTTCGTCACTTCCCACGCGTTCAACTCTGAGGCTCAGAAAAGGTTTTTTACACACTGTTTGCCAGTCTTATATACGCTGAGACATCTTATTTTTCCCTGTAAGCACAATTTGATCATTAAAGGAGCTTTAACCCTATTATTGCCTACTACACTATGTTGGTTGTACTTTGTCACATGTTTTGATGCCATTTGAGAACTGGATGATCTATACAGCGAGAAGAGCCCCCATTTTTCTAAAGGCATACGGATCTTGTCATCTGAGGAGGAAGAGGGTTCTTTGGCACTTGTGGAAGAAGAATATTCACTAAGGAAATATTAGTATCACTGGTTATTTTATGCAGAGACGCTGAATTAAAGTTGGACTGTTTTTGGACTTTCGGGGGTGAAAGTGTTTTTTTCATTTATTACATTTTGGTTTATTATTATTTTGTGATATCACCTAGTATTATACCGATACATTCACTCACTTAGACGATGAAGGCTTGGTTATCCAGTCTACCATCTTCTCCACATGCTCTGGACTTACCGCTGCATTGACCCAAGAATTCAGTACCTGCACAGCCCCCTATTAGTTGCACAAGAAGAACATTTGCCTCTCCCTGTGGGCCTCCCAGACATGAGGAAAACTTTTATTACCAGTTTGGCTATAGGGGATTGAAGATATGGTACTTTGGTGAACTGATTATTGCAATAAATTGAACATCAACAGTATGCAGAAATGTGCTGCTAAATAAAAGGGAAGCTCTAGATGTGTCAGCAACAAATTTATGCTGCTGACCTCCCCCTCAAAAAATTAAGGATCCTATTAAAATTAATAGGAATATAGAAGTTCAATGGGAGAGTTGGCTTCAATATGGAAGAGAGCTGGCACATTAACACACCTCCATTATTGGCCATCCTTTGCTACCGGACCACAAGTCACAGTTTATGAAATAGATGACAGTAGTTGGGGTTTGGGACCGGAGGCAAATGAACTCAATAGTTTTCCTGAACGTAGAACATGCAAAGTTCAGATTGAACTCTACCTCAACCCCAACATGAATCTTATCCCTAGTATTGGACAATCAGCATCTGCCTTGACAAATTCCATTGTGTTTTAGTACAATAAAATGATTGAGTGTAGTAGTAACGCTGGCGTATGACCTTGGCACCCATTAGAACCAAAGAGTATTTTTGGTTAAGTAGCCAATGGTCTTCAACATTACAGAACAGTTCCCAGCTGAATGTGGCTAACTACTACAGTCAGTAATGGATATAATTTATACAATAGCAAGTAGGGTGTCATCATCTTCATTAGATGCATCGAGAGAAGGAATTGAAAATGTTTGCTAATCCCTTTCATACTGTAGTGAAGGGTTCTCCAAATTTTCCAAACAAAAGGCCAGATTACTGTCCTTCAGATATTATTGGGGAGGCATCTGTTCCCATTTGGAAGAAAAATATATATTTGAAATATATTTTAAAAAATGTTCTATCCTGTCCCAAATATATTGCCATATATTTGAAATGCTACAATTTTTGGCCATAGTCAATATATTTAAAAATATATTTCAATAAATAAATATATATACGTATATACTGTATGTTGAAATGCGTTTTTATTACAAAGTATATGAAACATATTTAAAAAAAATACATTTCAAAAATACTGTATGTCTTTAAAAATACAAATCTAAATTTTTGGAATGCATTTACAAATATATGTAAACATATATGTTAAAAATCACTTTTTTATAAATGTTAAAAAAAATCTGAAGAATATAATTTAAAAGATATATATTTTTAAAAGTATATAATGTTTAAAATATATGTCAATGTATTTGGTAAGAATATTTTTAAAATATATTTCAAATATATTTTCCTTCCATGCGGGTTGGCATCATGAGAGACAACAAGCACTATCGGCAGTCACCACAAACCCAAATCCAGGTCACCTTACCAACCCGAATGCATCTAAAGGCAAGCTAGATTGGACTTTCTTCTGATTCTGATTTTTTTTTTTCACTTTATTGTTTAAAATTCTCAAATGCATTCAATATTTTCAGTCAGTTTATATTTTGTATCTAAATATCCCATTGAGATGCCATCTATGTCCTCCCTTAAGCCACAGATGATCTTTATATATCTCATTACCACATAGGCAGATATTTGTGATCTGATGAATATGTTACATGATGTCAGGTAACATTTGCTGTCCATCACCAACTACTACAGGTTAGGGAGGAAAAGGTTTCTAGCTATAACCCTCATTTCTAGTATAGGTACCCTGAAGTAATTTGTGTTTAATCTCCTGAACACTTGACCTAAAATTCAGAGAGGAAGGCCATCAATATATTGTTGTATTGTACAATATTGTCAGGCTAGAGCTCTGTGTTAGCAGAATTTCAGCAGTCATTATATCCTGCAGTCACCTGTCCAGTGGGTGAGTAACAGGATCATGATTTCAAGGGGAAGGGGTATTGAACTGTAGACAATGGACATGTAGGAAGCCTGCTGCCATTAGGACATAATTGTGGAGCATTCAAATGAATATGGATTTCCAGGAAACTTGTCCAGAGCCTCTCCCATCCTATAGGAACTCCCTACCCAATCTTTCCAACTATCTCCTACTCTGTCCACCTTTAGGGTCGATCCCTGGCAAACCCTTCTCTTCAGAAAAGAGTATCCAACCCCCCCACCTAACAAAAGCACTTTTTTCGTCCATCTTCTTATCCCCCACAGTTAATATTATTATTATACAGATTTATATGGCGCCAACAGTTTTGCTCAGCAGCGCTTTACAATATAAAGGGGAGACAATACAGCAACAAAATACAGTTCAATACAAGAGGGTTAGGAGGGCCCTGATCCTGGGAGCTTACAATCTAAGCAGATTGTAAGACAGTTATTAAACTTTTGTTTCTCCTGACCCTCCCTTTTAGATTGTAAGCTCTAATGATCAGGACCCTCTGATTCTCTCACACATTGAACTGTATTGTAACTGTACAGTCTGCCCTCATGTTGTAAAGCACTGTATAAAACAGCACAAGGGACAGTACTTACATTTAATGAGAAAGTAGCCCCGTGTGCTGGTGCTGCTGTTCTATTAAAATTTTCTGTCCTCAACCCCCAACAGAACTATGCATACTTTGAATGGCAAGTACTCGGTCATGCTACAGTGTACCCAAATTAATTTTATATCATTTTGGAGGGGGGAATACAAATTTCTTTTGGCGCGCATTTATTCACCAATGGGATTTTTAATTTATAAAAATAGGAAAACAGACTGAATATTTTTAATGTTTTGCTCATAGTCTCTGTTATAAAGCTTTGCAGTAAATCTTTATAAAGGGCAAAAATATATACCCTTGGTAAATAAAACATAAAAGGGTAACAGTGAATTATATAGATCTGTGGAAAAGTTATAGCGACTACAAGCTATGATATTTAATTTTTTTAAATTTCTCAGCCCAAAAAGGGGACATATAAACACCCCTAAAATGTTCCATTTATGGAAAGTCTCAACACACCCCTGCGGTTTTTAGTATGAGGCATAGTGCATTTGTGAAAGTTGAGTAATATTTGTCACAACTTTTTGGAATTTAAAAAAAAACATTTATTTAGGTACTCACATATTTTGCCATCAAGTTTTTGAGAAAATGAGGTAAGAAAATGAAAATGTAATTCTTTTACACAAAGATGTCTCAGTCAAAAAATATTTCTAACACACAGGCATGAGCATACTTAGAATTCACAGAAAATGGTATATTATATAGGCGTGCGCTTGTTGGAGCCCAACCTCTGTAGCTGTAAGATGAAGGGTGCCAGACTGGATATCAGGGATGGAATGGATGGATGGGGAATCAGTAACACTGAGGCAGCTCTTCTTAGAGTGGAAGGCAGGCTCCTAAATGCAGTAACTAAGAAAAAGAGAGGAATGTGCCTCTAAGTGCAGTATTGACTAATTTATTAAGTAAACGAATGGAAAATTTGCACTTTACAAGATAAACGGTTAAAAAGACCTCATCATGTGGTAATTGGATTCCAGGTAGGACAATCCAGCCGTCCAGCAGCAAACTATATCTATACGGATCAGGAAGTAGAGACCAGTGATGTGCCTGTGCATCAAAAATGAAGCTTTGAGAGCAGAGTCAGATGTAGTAGGGGAAGGGGGCGGAAGAAGGAGCCTATTGAGGCATCGGATCCAAAATGCATTACCGCCCCCTTCCACTTGCTAGATCTGACTCTGCTACTCCCAAGCTTCCATTTTTGATGCACAGGCACATCTAGGACTCTAACTTCCCTGATTACTATAGGCATAGTTTGCTGCTGGGACGGCTGGATGTCCTACCTGGATCTATTTACCACATGATGTGTACATTTTAAGCCGTTTATCTTGTAAGTGCATTTTTTCCAATTGTTTTCTAAATAAATTGTCCAATACTGCACGTTAGTGGCACCTTCCTCTCTTATTCCATGATACTTAGAATTACACCCAAAATTAAATTTTTCTACTCCCCCTCCCTGATATGGGGATACCACACGTGACGTTTTTGCAGGCCTAGCTACATAGAGGGGAACCAAAATCTCTAAGAGCACCTTCAGGGTTTCCAAGGGGCAAAGGGTTATGCATCTAATTTCCTGACTACCTATCACATTTCTACCCTGAATGTATCGCACTCCTGGTGACATGCCTGATGCAATTCAGTAGGATTGCTCAAGTGCTTGATAAACATTAGTATCCCCCTTTAAGTATTCCCAAGAGGTAGTTGTTAATTGGAAGCCACTTGCCTTTCTTAGGTGTCATAACTCAGAATCTGAATCTAAACTGTAAGATCAGTTTTTAAAAATACCGGTTTTTTTTTGTTTTGCAGTAATCTGATTTGCTGATGCATTCCCACCACTGGCACTGGTGGGCGGAAATTCAGGTACATTGTTGCAAAAGGCCTACTTAGGTCTTGTAAACACCTCGGCAACTGATATGCACCAATGTTGCTGGGGCCTGCAATGGTCTGGTGACACTGCAAACTGGCCTGGTGGCTTTCAAGGGACTGTATTGTCTGGGTAATAACTAGGGTCTGTTTGTGGCTAGCATTCAGGGACAACTGTGGGTTGGCTGCACTGGTTCTCGGTGTCAAGGTGATAGGTTTAACTAATGATCAGGGACACTGTGGCCAGCATTGGTGCACAGTACAACAATGCTGCTCGCTAATTATTGTCGGTAAAACTCTGTTTTTTTTTTCATTAGCTGATCAGTGTATGAAAGAAAACAGAGAAAAATTGCAGAGCATTGTTTACTTTTATGATTGCTTAGGATTGCTGTAATTTGGTCATAGTGAATACTTGTTCAGTGCCTAGTCATAATTGGCTCTGTACCTCCGCTTTAGTGATCTGCTGTGTCTATTGGATATAGTGATTCAGTATAATCACACACTAGTGCAGCCCTCCTTGAGGTTTATTCAGAGGTGCATTGGAAAAATGTCTAAAAATTGCCCAAAAAATTGTATGCAAGGCCAGAGGGTGGAAGCGAAGCCTGGCCTTTTATTTACACAAAGCCACAGAATTTTCATTGTGCATCACATTACAAACTCTCTACGCCAGCCGGCAGTCCCTATACATCCTATAACATCAAATTAATAAGGATGATGTCAGCATACCTGCACACGCAATCCTAATTTGACCCTCCCTGCCCACCTCTCCTACCAAGCGTTGAGGTTACTCTTAGGGCGTAGTGTTGAGGATAAAATACATGAGGAGATAGAGAAAACATTGGAATACCTAGTCAGTTAAACTGTGTGCAAAGTGTATTCTGCTTTGGAAGAATGAATCACCTCTAACTGTTTTGGTGTGTCCTACATGTGTGATGTGTGCTGCATTATATTAAAACGAATAGAATTGGTTTTTCTCATTTTAGAATGGGGTGACCTCAGAACTGTCCATGAATTTAAAAGGGTGCCCTTGACTGAAAAAAGGTTGAGAAACACACTGCACTAGAGGCAGGCACAAGATCCACAAGGGGTGGCCATCTTTTGAAATGACCTCCTGTCCTTAGGAAGCATATTGGCCAGTCATTTAACACTAACATCCCTCACACTAAAACCCCCTCATCACTCCACTCCTTCTACCTTGCTACCACTGAAGGAGGTCACTAAGATCTTCTCTGAAGCCCGGCCTCACCACCCTGCCTCTCTGACCCTGTCCCACCACACAACTCCTCATCCATCCTACGCTTCCCCTCATCCACATCTATATCCTCTCTACTGGTGCATTTCCCCTCCCCTATGGAAGCACGTGCACTTCTTATCCCATGACACAAAAAACCCTCCCTGCATCCCACCGAACCTGAGCATCCTTTTGACCCATTCTCCCTGCTGCCATTTACAATCCAAACTCCTCGAGCGATTAGTCCTACAAACCGCCTAAGCTTCCCACCACTCAACCGACAAACAAACCTCCCTTGATCCCCTACAGTCTGGCTTCCGTCCCCTACCACTCCACAGAAACCGCCTTACACAAACTCACCAACGACCTGCTAACCGCCAAAGCTAAATGCCACATATTCAGTTCTCGCTACTCCCCCCCCCGCCCCCTTCATCGACCTCTCCGGCTGTCGATATGGTCTGACCACTCCCCTCCTCCTCAAAAACACTTTACTCTGGTGGCATCAGAGACTCCGCTCTCTCTTGGCTCCACTTCCTATTCTATAAACAACGCTCTCTACAGTGTTACCTATAACGCTGCCACACAAGGTCCCCTCACCTACACACCCCCTCTCTGTTGAGGGTCTCTCAAGGCACTGTCCTACAGGCCCCGTCTTTCTCTCCTTCTTACACATCCTCCTCCTTGGCCCAGCATGATACACTCCCAATACTCTCAACCTACCATCTCTAACGCCGATGACACGCCAAATTCTATCTCTCTACTACCGCCTCGCCTCTCCCCGATTTCAGTCACTGCGCGACATCACTAGCGAATACTGAGAATGACATATCAGATTGGATGTCACTCCACTTCCATCAAATTAAAACGTTTCCCAAAACCAAGCTCTTTCCTAGTTTTACCCCCAGCCGCGATCCCCACCCACCCCGGACTTCCTCCATCACGACCCAACAATGCCAACCATCAGTCCCCACCCTGCAAGCCAGAGTACTAGGTGTCCATTCTAGGTCCCCCAAATCAGTCTGTCTCAGCCCCAGGTCCAAATCGCTGACAAATTCATGTAGACTCCACCTCCACAACATCTTCCAAAATACGTCCGTTCCTATCCCCAGGAAACTAAGCAACTCATTCACTCCCTTTTCATATCACAACTTGGACTACTGTAACTCACTCCTCACCGGCATTACCTCATCACAGGCTATACCGCCTCAGTCGATCCTGAATTCTGCGCCAAGACTCATCCAACCTTACTGACCGCCTTCCATATCCTCCACCTCCACACTGCCATCCCTCCACTGGATTTCCGAGTGCCCAAACGCATAAAGTTAAAAATTACTAAACCATTGACAGTACAATGATGTATCTTAATACTGCCCCTAACTACATCACCAATCTGATATCCAAATACCACCTCAAAAAACGTACTCTCCACTCCTCACAAGACCTCCTAACTCTCTAGTTCCCTGGTCTCTTCCTCCCACGCCCATCTCCAGAACTTCTCCCAGGGCTTCCCCCCATCACTCTGGAACTCACTACAACAATCCATCAAACTGTCACCTACCCTCCTCACCTTTTGGCGCACCCTGAAAACCCATCTCTTTCAGGGAAGCCCTACCCCGACCCTCCACCTAATTGCCGATCTCATCCACTCATTCCTCTACCACTCCATCCCC
Organism: Staurois parvus; assembly: GCA_951230385.1. Classification (NCBI taxonomy): domain Eukaryota; kingdom Metazoa; phylum Chordata; class Amphibia; order Anura; family Ranidae; genus Staurois; species Staurois parvus. The sequence goes on along the minus strand of CATNWA010001321.1, from coordinate 6,905 downwards.
CCACAAGCACATTTCCTCCTTGTACCCACTATCCCCTCCCGCCTACAGTTTTGTGTTTTAAGCTCCAAGGAGCAGGGGCCCTTAAACCTCTCGTGTATTGTATTGTTAACTGTACTGTCTCTTTTACTGTCTCCCATTATAATGTTCAGCGCCTGAGCAAATTGTTGGTGCCATATAATATTACCTGAAGAATCAATAACAATAATATTAATAATTTATGTATAACACCCAGATGGCACAGTGGTTAAATAAATGTAGAAAAGTATAAACTACTCATTTATTTTTTTCCAATGCAAGGGTGATGGAGGAATGCTCGAACAATACCAAAAACGTGTTCTATATTTCAGCTTTTTCCATCTCTAAAAACCGGACTAATGTCTCCTTTTCACTGCATTCTATAATTGATGTATCTGATGCACTTCAGATACTGCAGTGACAAAAGGACAGAACTAGTTCGTTGTTTCTTTGTAAATGATACTCTGCTGTGTGTGCCAGCGCTGGTTACGCCATATCCCACAGCTGTCCACCTTCCATCACAGTGTCCTTCAGTCCAATGTGAGTAATTCTCTTCTCTGAGTACCCCATCTAGTCGAGATATCTTGTGCAATGTGCACACATACTACCTAAGTATTTCACGCTTCACTCGTCACTAACACTTCCTCTAACTTCTCATACATACTCACTCGACACATGTCCAACTGATTGCTCTTTCTCTTCTGTACTGAACTCAGGGTTGTACTTCTTTGCATGGTCAGGTGCTTCTGATATATTTCTACTGTACCTCCATGTCCTATGATCCAGATACGTAGCAATCTGTACATGCCCTTACAATATTTCCTTACCTCATGAGTGAAAAGGAGATGTTTCATTGCTTTTCATTGGCTCTGTTCCACTTGGATTATATTCTGTGACTTATGCAGCAGTAAATTGTGTTCGACCCGCTTCTCTATTTATCCTTCTGTCCTCACACTAAAAGGTTTGGACCATTTCTGTTGTGATCCGGAAAAGAACTGTATGCATTTTCCTCTAGTGGATGTTACAGGCAGAAACATACTAATGTTATGTGAGGACTCTTACTGTTTGCATCATTTCCTTTTTTGTCTCATTCTGACCCCTTCCTACGTATTCATCATCTTCCACCATACTGAAAATTTAATTCCTCGGACAGGGACGAAATGAAAGCTTTATTCAGTTGCACCTCCCACCTCACCACGGTAATATTATTTTCTATTGGTCCAGTCCATCGTAATGTACGGCAAGACCAGAAGTCTGAAGGTTCCTAAAGAGCTAGAACAAATTGCTGACCCTTACATTACACCGGTTGTAGGTCCCAATAGCTGCAAACCATTTGTGTCTACTCTTTGAGAGAACAAAGATATTTTGAAGGCCATAAGAAGTATAACAAGAAAGTCAACAGCACAATTCTGTATGTGCCTGATTCTACTGTAAATGATTTGTCAAATATTCGTTTTCAAATATCATTGTTTGATTATGTTATGTGCCTAATGTTAATGGAGGAAATACAGCTAAAAAGCTCATTTGGCTGTACTTCTCCTGTGGTTCACAGCAGTGCAGTTTCGTTTTCTAACACGCCCTGTGACCCATTTTCAGCTCGACAATGGGGCTGAAGTCCTTCTGTTGGCAGACGTCAAGGCTGGGAAAGATCACCCCAGAGACTGGAGCGGTACCTGGCTTAGCATTCTCAGACGATCTCGGCTGAGATCCGATGAGAGCTGAGCAGACGGCTCCCTCCCCCTCCACAGCCCAGCACTCCAGTGGGGGAGCAGACCAGCGATGGCAGTCCTCAGTCTCACTAGCGGGAGTGTGAGAACTCAGTGATCAGCTGGTCATGCGATCAATTTGAGACTTCTTAAATATTATCTGCTTGAACTGCTGTAACAAAAAATGTGTATCCCAATGTCCCACAGAATTCTCTATGTTTGACGGTGTGACTAGGACTATATCCCAGAGAGTCCAGAAGCTACACACAATAATCTGACTTTCCAGCACTTGGAGCATTTACTCAACACAGCCACAGAATCATGGGATTGCCCTCCTTTTACGATAATCCAACAAGGCTCTACACTGTGAAAGGAGATGATGGCTCACACCACCATCGGGACCAGCTGGACAACTTTTCCCCCAATGGGGACAATGGTGAATTCTTCTATACCATATTATGGTGAGTCATCGCCTGATGGCACCAAGCAGATTTTGGACCACTATTTTTCATTTCATTTTGACCTACATTTGTTATGCCAGGCAGGCGGTCCCCCTTATAAAGGGTATAAGACCTTCTTTGTGTCAGGACCCCTCGGTCTTCTAAAAATGTTCAGTTGAAATTCATGATCCATGTCCTTAGTGCTGCTAATGCATAGTAGGGTAAAAGCATGGGAAAAACCCTCACATCTTTCTACAGCCGAAAAACTAACTCCAGAAGCATGCGACTGTTGCCTAACATGAAAAAGTAGAAGGCCAGGGTTATCTTGTCTACTACCGATGCACACGCAAATACTCAGTTGTTTGGATTCCCGTGGTTTTCACATTTCCTTCCCGGCCACTGCTGGATTTACTATATGGACTGTCAGGCCCCTGGGTAGACAAGGGTCCCTCAAACTTATCTCTCATTCTGTTAGGACCTTTTCCCAAAAATGTCAGCATTTCAGCAACTTCTGGTTTATGATCTGACATCACGGACTGACGCGTTTCGTCATCTATCTAACTTCATCATGAGGCTCAAGAAAAGTTTTTTTTACACACTGTTTGCCAGTCTTCTATTACATGCTGAAAACATCTTTATTTTTCCTGTAAGCGCATTTTGATCATTAAAACCCCCGTTTCAAATTAATTATGTCAAATGATATTTTTTCTCATATTTCCCTAAATAATTGATGCTAAATAACAGTCAGCATAATACTCATAATTTAATAACAAAATATTAAGATGTTACAATTCACATTTATTGATACAAAACTCTCCTAATGATAACAGGATTTTTTTTTTTAAAAACATAATAAGACTTACAATGCATCTGTTCCAAATTAAATACGCACCAGTAAGTTTCAAAACGCTTTATAAGGTTGTAAAGAACTGAGAAATTGTCATTTGTTGTGTTTGCAGCATAAATTAACTGAAATCAAAAAACTATTTCTATCAAACATTTGCACAAACCCCATTATTTTTTTTTTACCTTCTTTGAACAACATTTTAACAGATCACGTTTATCTCTTAACATAGTGACCCCTTATTTGATAGCAGCTTCACCAAGTCTTGCATACCATTGAAACTAGATCGTCTTTGCTTGAGGATGCTCCAAAAGGTTCTCACAATAGGAATGAGTTCAGAGGGAGGATCGGAGGCCACCACCATGACCTTTCCTCTCCTTTTTACCCCCATAAGCAAGCCATTGATGCAGAGGTATTCATTTGACAGCATGAGATGGTGCATTGTCATGCATGAAGATGATTATATAACGGGAAGCTTAGTTCTTCCTTCTTCTGTACCAGGAGAAGAAAAATGGTCAGGTCATAAAACTCCACATACTTTGCAGAGAGTCATCTTTCACACCCGTACATGGACCCCTATATGGGGGGGGCCACGTCCAGCTTTGTTCCCATGATTCCAGCCAAAACCATGACGCTACCGCTGCCTTGCTGACGGCGCCGCAAATCCTTGTTGGACACTGGGTGGCTGTCCACCAACCAGACCACTACTCCATTCCATCTGGACCATCCCAGGGTTTGCACGGGGCACTCATCCAGTGAACTGGACTGTTTGACAAAATTAGTCTTCATGATGTATTTTTCTTGCCAAATTGCAGCGTTTCTGCTTACGTTGAGCATTGGTTTATTGGTGGACAGAAACGACTGGTAAGGTTTCATTTTTTTATACACAATTGCAATGACTCTCGGAGGACGCTACACCTTGATGGTCCGTCGTGGAACTCCAGAGGCACCAAGCAGCATTCAATATCATTGTTTGCCTGCTATGTAATGGTATATTAGCATGGCTGACTCTATTGATCCGATGCATGGATCTGGCAAGAAATCTTCCTCAATGATGCCTTTTAATCTGCCACCAAAAACCCGTCTGTGCTCTGAATCCAGCCACAAATCTTCTTAATAGTGCGATGATCCACCTGCCTTAGGTTTTTGTTGAAATATCTAATGTTTTTCATACCTCGTCCCAAGGCATTGAAACTATTTTCACTCATTTTTGGCAGCTGAGAGATCTTTTTCCTTCCCTTAATATTGCTTGAAAATGGTGGTCTGCTTAATAATGTGGAACACCCTACTTTTAGTTGTTTTTTCCTTAAATTGGGCTCAACCGGCCAATCTAATTTATCAACAGGTGTCCGATATTGTTTTCCAGTGATCAAAAGAGCCCTGTCACACTAATGCAATCCTATAAGTTACACTGAAAAACCCCAAAATATTTCATACTTTGTGGAAACTCTAAATTAGAATTTGCATAATAATTTGGACACACGGTGTTAATGGAGTTTTAACCCTATTATTGCCTACTACACTATGTTGGTTGTACTTTGTCACAATGTTTTGTTGGCCATTTGAGAACTGGATGATCTGTACAGCGAGAAGAGACCCCCATTTTTTCTAAAGGCATACGATCTTTCATCATATGAGAGGATGTAGGGTTTACTTAGGCCACTTGGTGGAAGAAGACGGTTCACTAAGGAAATATTAGTATCACCTGGGTTAATTTTATGCCAGAGACTGACCTGAATTAAAGTTGGACTGTTTTTGGACTTTCGGGTGGTGAAAGTGTGTTTTTTTTTTAATTTATTACATTTTGGTTTATTATTTTGTGATATCACATAGTATTATAATACCGAATTTACATTTCCACTCACTTAAAATGATGAAGGGCTTGGTTTATCCAAGGTACCCTAAACCATCTTCTCCACACTGCTCTGGACCTTACCGCTCGCAGTTTCGACCCAAAAATTCAGTAACTCGGCATTGCCCCCTACTAGTTGCACATGAACATTTGCCTCTCCCTGTGGGCCTCCCAGACCATGAGAGAACACTTTTATTACCAGTTTGGAAGATATGGATTGCTTTGGTGAACTGATTTTTTTCAATAAATTGAACATCAACAGTATGCAGTAATGTGCGCTAAAAAAAAGGAAGCTCTGGATGTGTCAGCAACAAATTTATGCTGCTAAACCTCCCCCTCAAAAAATTAAGGATCCTATTAAAAATTATATAGGTATATAGAAGTTCAATGGGAGAGTTGGCTTCAATATGGACAGAGCTGGCACAAAACCTCCATTATTGGCCATACTTTGCTACTGACCAACAAGTCACAGTTTATGAAATAGATGACAGTAGTTGGGTTTGTGGGTGCAGAGGCAAATGAACTCAATAGTTTTCCCTGAACATAGAACATGCAAAGTTCAGATTGAACTCTACCCCTCAACCCCAACATGAATCTTATCCCTACTATGGACAATCCAGCATCTGGCTTAACAAATTACCATTGTGTTTAGTACAAATAAAATTATTGAGTGTAGTAGTAAAGCTGGGGTATGACCCTGGCAACCATTTAGAACCAAAGAGGGTTTTTGGTTAAGTAGCCAATGGTCTTCAACATTACAGAACAGGCCCAGCTGAATGTGACTAACTACTACAGTCAGTAATGGATATAATTTGTATAATAGCAAGTAGGGTGTCCATCATCTTCATTAGATGCATTGAGAGGAGGAATTGAAAATGTTTGCTAATCCCTTTTATACTGTAGTGAAGGGGTCTCCAAAATTTCCAAACAAAAGCCTAGATTACTGTCCTTCAGACATTATTGGGGACAGAGTGTAGCTAGTGGGAGTAGAAAATGCCATGGCACCATTGGAAACAAACAATGCCTCAGGCTTGGATGTCAGTGGGAATAAGAAAATTACATAGTGCCTGTGGACAGTAGGAGGAGGAATAGTGACCCATCATTGGTATTGGTGGAAGGAATAGTACCAATTGTTGGGATCAGTTGAGGAATAGTGCCAGATCCCTGGTGTCAGCAGAAAGAATAGTTCACCATTATTGGTGCCAATGTAAGGAATAGTTGTTTCTTTGTTGGTGTCAGTGGGAGGAATGGTTCCTTACTTTGGGTGTCAGTAAGAGGAATAGCACCCCATCATTGACCATAGGAGGAATATTGTCTTGCATCAGTGGTCAGTGGGAGGAATGATACTCAAAGGGCTAGATAAACATAAGCAAAGGGACACATCTGCTCTGCAGGCCATTGTCTAAAGACCACTGCTGAAGTATCATACTGTTCAGGTCAAGTGGATCATAAGGTCTATCTCAGCTACACAATGCATTTTGATGACCACCTGGCCATAGTTCACAGAGTAATAGTAGAGAACAAGTTACAGAAAGTTTATTTTATTTCTCATAATTTTGGAACACAGTTTGCAGGCCAGGAAGGATATAAGACCCTTTATGGCGTCCCCAGAGTGCAGGGTTCTTGGCCACAACGGCAACATACTTTTCAGTATCTAAGAGCCTTGTTTGTGCTGAAGACTGTGTTGGACTGACTGGAATCAGTCATTGGTAGGTAGGTGGTTGTGTAGGTTGGTAGTCCAGTCGGTTGTGCCCAAAGGTGCATACTAGTGGTAAGCCCTCTTAGCGTTTGGGCTGCTGCCTTTCTGGTACGACCTTAAGGTAGTTTTCACACATAGGCTTGGAATAATAGGAAAGGAGGAGCACCCAATGTCCCAAGGAATGCACTTTTGATGGTAGATTGGGAGGCATTTATTGAGAATAACAACAAAAACATCAAACCAAGACATCTTTTCTCCTAAAACGTTTGGTTTGATGTACTTGTCGTTATTTTCAATAAATGCCTACTTTTGGGACCATCAGGCACTCCTTCTTTCCTGTTATTCTAAG
>CATNWA010001320.1:0-31587 GCA_951230385.1 Staurois parvus | reverse complement strand
ATTTCACTCTCCTTCCCTACTGACCCCCCAATAAGGGACATTCTTTCCACTGACCTCCAATGTAAGGGCCCATTCTTCCCACTGACAACCAATGTAAGGGACATTCTTCCCACTGCCCCAGTGTAAGGGACATTCCTCCCACTGACCCCCAATGTAAGGAGCATTCTTCCCACTGACCCCCAATGTAAGGGACATTCTTCTCACTGACCCCAATGTAAGGGACATTCTTCTCACTGACCACCAATGTAAGGGACATTCTTCCACTGACCCCCCAATGTAAGGGACATTCTTCCCACTGACCCCCAGTGTAAGGGGGGCCTTCACTCGTTGACCCCAGTATAAAGGGATACACTTCCACTGACCCCCTAATGTAAGGATCATTACAATCCTGGTCAGTGATTAGTGATTTGTGAAGAATACTAAAACGAAGGAATCTCATTCTTTATTCTTTTATTGGCTCTGATATTTTCCCATCTACCAATGACGTCACCATGACCTGAGCCAGAGATACAACGATCGTGAGTCAGGGTCCCCTAAGACCTGGACATTATTTCGTGGTTCCTCGATGAAGCCGGCCCTATAGTCACCCACCACGGTTGGTTTGGAGGGCGGGGCCGGCCTTCTATGACTGTCACCTGTCCTCTCCATCCTCTCCATCCTCCATGGACGTCATGCAGCTCTCTGTTCATCATCCGTTCAGTGGGTGGCGCTGTTGTATTAATATCCAGGCAAGGCAGTTCACTTACCTCCTCCCATTCAGTATGTATACAGAAGGTTGGAGCAGGAATAAAGTTTGCTTTCCGGAATATTCCATTGTACAGGAAGAAGGGGTCCTTCCTTTCCTCCGACTCGTCCTGTGCGGTATAGAACGATCGACAAGAGCTGATGAAGAAAAGTAGAAGAGTTTTCAGCTTCAGACTTTTCGGTATAACATTTGGCCCTAGGCCTGGGGGCCAAGGTTCATTTTGTTTGCACCGTGTCTCCTACACAACCGTCATTTTTTATTTGTGGATAAAATCCTTTGTTTTGTCCAGGGGCGGACTTAGCACTCAGGCACTTCCTGGGGGGGGGGGGGGGGGGGGGGGGGGGGGGGGGGGGGGGGGGGGGGGGGGGGGGGGGGGGGGGGGGGGGGGGGGGGGGGGGGGGGGGGGGGGGGGGGGGGGGGGGGGGGGGGGGGGGGGGGGGGGGGGGGGGGGGGGGGGGGAGGGTCCAGGGTCTGTAGGGGGCCCCATGAGATGCCCCTGGTACCTTTCATAGGCTTTTTTGGGTGTGGTTTGAGTGTGGGCAAGGACACAGGGGCCCCATGATCCCCTATTGCCCGGGGGCCCCATAAGTTGCCAGTCCACCCCTGGTTTCATCCTATGTGGGATCTCGGTGATGCTGATCTCCTGCAGCCTCTTTGCAGCCGTCTTCTTATCTTCATGCACTCCAGTGATGGCTGCATGGCTATTTCTCTCTATTGGAAGCCTGTGCGAAAAGGGTGACAACGCAGGAGCACAACTGGGAGACAGGGACAGAGCGTTGTCACTCTATAACAGGAAGTGCCCAAACAAGAAGCTTCATGGAAGGATCACCAGTGACTATTATAATGAAAGTCATTGATATTTCCTGTGGTGTCCCTGTGGCTGATCTTCTTTCCCATTACTGACTTACCATGTCTAGTTCTGCACCGTGTCTCTGCCTGGAGGCGGCCATCTTGGTAGAGGGCAGGGCTTTTCTTCCTCGTGTCAGAGCCTCCAGCAAGGAGAACAGTGAGCGGCACAGTAGTGACACCACCAAATCTCACCCCAAATCTGTGAGACCAGCAGTCAGAGGCAGCAGTGCTGTAGATCCTACAACTGCAAATGTATTTTTAAAAAAATGTTCATATATTTTGAAATAAAAAAGCATTTCAACATACAGTATATAAATTATATATACATTTATTTATTTATTTAATTTTAGTATTATTATTATTATTTATTATTATTAATAATAATAATAATAATAATAATTTATTATTTATATATATATATATATATATATATATATATATACATTGAATACGGCCACAATTGTAGTACTTAAAATATATGTCAATATATTTGGGAAGAATGTTTTTAAAAGATATTTGAAATACATTTTTCTTTTATGTGGGTTTGTTCTAACTCGCTGTCCATGATGAGATGACAGATGTGGTGATGTATGTGGTCAGAAAAGCACCAGTTGCACAGCTCCCGATGTACACGGGAAGATGTCTTTTGGCACACTGACTTATGAAGGTCGGTGCTCCCTGTGACTGTGTGTGCAGCCTTCTGCTGCCATCTGTTGGCATGTTACAAAAACTAGCCTCAAAACCTTTTGATGCCATCTTGTATCTAAACCTAGCACCTATACAGGAGGGGGATTCACTTTCTTCATGCTATTATGATTCACTTCAGTGGGCGACTCCACCCAGAAAGGAAAGGAGCCCTTGAAATGCTCCAGAGTGTGTTTTGCCGGTGCTATACAGAGCTGATCTGCTTGATTTTTTTAAATCAACAACACAAATGAATACAAAAACATCACTAATGTGCGTGATGACGTCACTTCCGGTTACATCCTGATGTGTTCCGTCACACCAATGTTCTCAAGAGGCCGAAACGCGTCGGATGGAAGAATTACGGTGGAGCTTTGGCTGTATCTGAGCTCCACAAACTGAAAACGTCATTTTTAGTATTGAAAGAAAAACTCTTCCATCCATGTCTCCACGCTTATTTCTAGCCTCGGCCATCTTGAGTAAGGGCAGATATTTCATGTAGCATCAGGCATGCAGGCAGGAGGGTGTGCTTAGCTGAGAAAGCCCCTCCCTCTCCTGAAGACTCCTTGGACGTAGGACATCCTTTTGGCCTAGGCCAGAAACCAGGAAATAACTGAAGAAATGTAAAAAAAAAAAAAAATTAAACTGACAAAGTCGATTGGGAGAGTTTCGTTTTAAGCCTGTAGGCAGGTGTAGTCTGTTTTCTCCACTGCAGGTGGCGCTCAACCACAGTGGCAGTGCAGAAGAAGAGGAAGTCAAGGGCAATGTGCTGTAGTTCCTGTATAGTTTCCGAGATCACTGGAGCAGTAATCTGGTTGGATGCTGACAGCCCATGTGACTCTGGCGGCCATCTTGGGTCAGGCAGAGTCTATTTTAGACCCAGGCTAACAAGGGGTCTGGCACTCATTTAGGGACAGGTCACTTGTCTGTCAGGGACAGTATTAGCGGCAGGGAAAGGTTTCAGACGAGTAGGGAAAGTCTAGGGACTCACCACTTCTGGATACCTCCCCGCATGGGCCAAGCTGCATTCCACCACTCAAGACAGATGCCATCAGTTCAGCTGAGACCTTCTCCTCTACGATCTGCTGTTCACCTGTGAGTGTTCCCAACAGGGGTGGACTGACCATTCAGGCACATGGGCACCGCCCAGGGGCCCGGGGTCAGTAGGGGGCCCCATGAGATGCCCCTAGTACCTTTCATAGACTTTTTGGGGTGTGGTTTGAGTTTGGGTGAGGACACAGGGGCCCCATGATCCCCTATTGCCCAGGGGCCCCATGAGTTGTCAGTCCACCCCTGGTTCCCAATCAGGCTGCCTTCCACCTTCATATTCTTCGACTACATGTGTGAGAGTTACTGCCGCCCCACCACACTGCACCCTCCCACAAGCCGGCCATTCACATGGTCATTTTTGTAGTCAGTTTCCACCACTTTCCAGCCACCAAAAATGATAAATATCACTGCAAGCAATCGCCAGAAACTGAGCAATCTACCGCCTGCAAGATGGATCCGACGCCAGAATTTGGTCAGTTGACAAGGAGTCATAAAACGACAGATTAAATAGATGTTTTCCATTGAAAGATCAAAGCAATCGATTGAACTCAACGAGGACAATTTCGTCAGATCCAACTTGAACCCTTCCTCCTTGCAGGCGATCCAAGCCGTCATTTTATCTTTTCTTTCACTTTGCAGTTTCTACAAAAAACACAGAATTGAAAGTTTGCCAAATTGCTAGGTATGTGGAAAGCTTTGGGGTGGCCTTGTCCGTTCGTGTCTTAATAAAGGGTTTGAGCAACTGATACTCACCTTGCAAGTCACAACCAGTACTAAAATCCCCAGAGTAGGCTGCTGTTGGACGCTAAGGGGAGCAGTGACATCACTCCCATGATCATGTGACAGTGCTGAGTCTAAGTGATTGGCTGCTAGACCCAAGCACTGTCCCATGGGAGGAGGTCACATGCCTCCACATACCCAAAACCCCCAGATAGCATCTCAGTCCACTTAAAAGCAATGTTGTGTCCAGTTATTATCTTCCACCAAAGAGAAATAATACAAGTGATTGGTCATTAAACCAAAATCGATAAAGTCCTCTTAAAACAAAAACTTTGCCTTGATTTGTAACTTCCACCATTGCTAGTAAGTGAACCAAGATGCTATCTGATGGTTTTGCCTATGGGGGTATTGGGTATGGGGTATTGGGGTATGGGGTATTGGGTATGGAGTGTTGGGTATAGGGTATTGGGTATGGGGTATTGGGTATGGGGGGTATTGGGTATGGATTGGGTATGGAGTATTGGGTATGGGGGTATTGGGTAAGGGGGTATTGGGTATGGAGTGTTGGGTATGGGGGTATTGGGTATGGATTGGGTATGGAGTATTGGGTAAGGGGGTATTGGGTATGGGGGTATTGGGTATGGAGTATTGGGTATGCGGGTATTGGGTATGAGGTATTGGGTTTGGGGGTATTGGGTATGGGGTATTGGGTATGAGGTATTGGGTATGGGGGTATTGGGTATGGGGGTATTGGGTATGGAGTATTGGGTATGGGGGTATTGGGTATGGAGTATTGGGTATGCGGGTATTGGGTATGAGGTATTGGGTATGGGGGTATTGGGTATGGGGGTATTGGGTATGGAGTATTGGGTATGGGGGTATTGGGTATAGGGTATTGGGTATGGGAGTATTGGGTATGGAGTATTGAGTATGGGGGCATTGGGTATGAGGGTATTGGGTATGGGGTATTGGGTATGGAGGTATTGGGTATTGAGCATTGGGTATGGAGTATTGGGTATGGGGGTATTGGGTATGGGGTATTGAGTATCGGGGTATTTAGTATGGGGGTATTGGGTATGGAGTATTGGGTATGGGGGTATTGGGTATGGAGTATTGGGTATGGGGGTATTGGGTATGGAGTATTGGGTATGGAGTATTGGGTAGGGGGTATTGGGTATGGAGTATTGCATATGGGGGTTTTGGATATGGAGTATTGGGTATGGGGGTATTGGGTATGGGGTATTGGGTATGGAGTATTGGGTATGGGGGTATTGGGTATGGGGGTATTGGGTATGGAGTATTGGGTATGGGGGTATTGGGCATGGGGGTATTGGGTATGGGGGAATTGGGTATGGGGTATTGGGTATGGGGGTATTGGGTATGGGGGTATTGGGTATGGGGTATGGGGGTATTGGGTATGGAGTATTGGGTATGGGGGTATTAGGTATGGGGAAGCATGTGACCTCCTCCCATGGGACAGTGCTTGGGTCTAGCAGCCAATGCGTATGATCGGCACAAGATGGAGCCACAAAATCAATCTTGTATAGTGTAGTATACAACTAGCTCCTCATCTGGGAATGCTTTGCTAAAGTGTCAGTTTCTGGGTCCCTTTGCCCAGGGAGTCCCTCAGGCATCTGGGTGAAGAGGATTCATGTGGGGTCTGAGGTGGTACACCAGGAGGGCTGGAGAGCTCTTCAAGAAGAGGCTTTTTGTCTAATGGACTTGTACATTGTTGCTAAGGAGTTGTCTTCACAGTTCTCTTGGGCATCCCATACACCCCTCAGCCCCATCCAACTTCACTACCCCTTAATAAAACAAAACAAAACAAAAACAAGCTCAAGGACTGTTTACTGTCTCCAGTGTGCAAGTGTGGAAGAAAATGTGTGTTGCCTGCTTATTCTGGAGTATAGGGGGACCCAAAAACTCAACGACTCCTAAGGGGGTAGTGCTACAGTTCCTACACTTGTGGTCCTTGGGAAGAATTCCCCCTTACAGACAGCTAGAAAGATCAGTGGTTTCAGTGGGAACTTATCTGAGGGACAGAATATGCTCATTGCTCAAGGAACCTCCAACAACCCCCGAAGGAACTCTGGTTGAGAAACCATGATCTATAGCTATGGTGCCCAACAAACTCCCCTTTTTGCTGAAGCCTTTTGTGTCTTGGTACCCAGCATACATGACTAGAGCACCAGAGATAGGTCATCCAAATTCCCCCCTTACTATACTTAAATAAAAACCATGACACCAATTTTGGAGTAAATGGCCAACATGGCCTTTTATTAACAAACATTTTAACACCAACCATTCCTTATAACAGAAACAGACAGAGTTGTTGTTGGTCTTCGAAGGCACCCCACAAAAATGATCTGAAATGCACCTGCGGACAACCATATTACACTAGGCCTCCAGTTGCAACCAACCAGCTCGGAGACAACCATACCGTCCGCAGTGCAGCACCACCACCTTCCAGTTAAACCTTGGTTAACTGGGAATGTCCCCGGGCACACCATACCACCGATGGTTCCCACACCATTATCTGTACCTCCAAGATAAGAACCGCCTCCAAGACCAACAACCGCCCAAGACCGAAACAACCCCCTGTCCCCCGAGAGGAACACAAAACTCCCTATAACATGGGAGGGCGGGAGGGAATCTCACTCACCAACGTCCAGGTCCGAAATGATGCCTCCCCCCCCCCGGGACACCCCACCCTAAGGTGCGGCAGAGCCCACCCACGCTCTCTCTCCACCAACCAGCACACCCATCTATACTTTTCCACACCCCCCTGGCACATCATTAACCCTTTCTTATTCTCCTTCCCACTCTAGGCCTAGTCATGCCTGCCCTGCGCTAATTTTCCTTTCCTTTTTTCGCTACGGGCATTACTTTTGTTACTGAAATAAGCAAAACTGCCCTTCGCTTCAGGCACATCACCAACTATTTGTGCGGTCAAGTATTGCACCGAAGCATCACATATGTATTCCCCCTATTGCCATGGCTGCCGTTACATTTAGGCAATCCACTATATTAAAAACGTCAGGCAGACCTGAAGGGAGAGGCAGAGGTTCTTCTAAAACAGAAGTAGTAGAGAGTGACAAAGTGGTGAACGAGTTGCACCATCTAGAGGCCCATCTGACTTTTCTACCCCAGGGTGCTCTACCACCACAGAAGGTACACAGGAGGTAGTTAGGTTGCCGACAAAGCCTTAGTTTCCTCATGGGTGGAGAGCAGCCAGTTGCCTGCAAGTGCTGTTAATGCGCTCTCTAATACCTCTTCCTTCTCTTCTGCCACCACCATAGCCCCACAGACTGGTGGAATTATTTGATCACGCGATCGCTGACCAACTGCAGGACAATGACCTTGCTCATGTGCAAGCGTTCATTATTTCAGACATTCAGGGTGAAGGAGATAACGCCAGGGCCATAGAGGGAGAGGACATCAGACATGTCCATCAGCGATGCTCCAGCAGTTGGGCTTTACTGCCATATAGGCTCCAGCGTCAAGGAAGGAGTTGATGACGAGGGTGGCAGACCATCCATGGGCACCAACGACCGGAGAGGAGGAAACTTCTGAGAGAGAGGCAGAACAGCAGGGAGGGAGATTATGTATGGGGGCAGTTTACAGAAGACCAGAGGGGGCAGATTATATTTATTTATTTCAGGTACTTATCTGTATATTGTACACTCACATCAGTCCCCGCCTCCGAGGAGCGTGCAATCTAAGGTCTCTAACTCACATTCATACATACACATACTAGGGACAATTTCGACAGGAGCCAATTCACCTCCCAGCATGTCTTTGGAGTGTGGGAGGAAACTGGAGCACCCGGAGAAAACCCATGCAAGCACAAGAAGAACATGCAAACTCCAGGCAGGTGGTGCTGTGGTTGGGATTCAAACCAATGACCTGAGTACTGCTAGGCGGAAGTGCTAACCATTTAGCCATTTGGGCAGCACAGTGGCTAAATAGTTAGCACTTCCGCCTGGCAGTATTGGGGTCGTTGGTTCGAATCCCAGCCACAGCACCACCTGCCTGGAGTTTGCATGTTCTCCCTGTGCCTGCGTGGGTTTCCTCTGGGTACTCCGGTTTCCTCCCCCACTCCAAAGACATGCTGGTAGGTGAATTGGATCCTGTCTAAATTGGCCCTAGTATGTGAATGTATGAATGTGAGTTAGGGACCTTAGATTGTACGCACCTCGGGGGCGGGGACTGATGTGAATGTACAATATATATGTAAAGCGCTGCGTAAATTGACTATATAAGTACCTGAAATAAATAAATTTAGCCACTGTGCTGCCCAGATCTCCTAATCCAGTGGTCGGCAAGCCGTGGCTCGCGAGCCACATGTGGCTCTTTACAAACTTAAATGCGGCTCTTCTGTGTGCCGGGCGCCCGCTCCCCTCCCTCCTCTTGGGAGGCCGCCCCCTCCCCTCCCTCCTCTCGGGAGGTTGCCCCCTCCCCTCCCTCCTCTCGGGAGGCCGCCCCCCCTCCCCTCCCTCCTCTCGGGCAGCCGCCCCCCTCCCTCCTCTCGGGTGGCCGCCCCAAAAGTCAGGACTCCGCAGCTGTCAGGATGTAGGCGGGGCAGCCAGGATGTAGGCGGGCAGGCAGCGTGACGAACTCCTCTCCTCTCACAGTCCGCCCTGAAGACCAGAAAGGCGCGGGAACACGGCGAGAGGAACGCGCGGAGCAAAGGTAAGTGAATTGACACAGGGGGGACTTACTATATGGGGAATGAATTACTATATGGGGGATGAATTACTATGGGGGATGAATTACTATATGGGGGATGAATTACTATATGGGGGATGAATTACTATGGGGGATGAATTACTATATGGGGGATGAATTACTATGGGGGATGAATTACTATATGGGGGATGAATTACTATATGGGGGATGAATTACTATATGGGGGATGAATTACTATGGGGGATGAATTACTATGGGGGATGAATTACTATATGGGGGATGAATTACTATATGGGGGATGAATTACTATGGGGGATGAATTACTATATGGGGGATGAATTAATATAAGGGGGATGAATTACTATATGGGGGATGAATTACTATAAGGGGGATGAATTACTATATGGGGGGATGAATTACTATGGGGGATGAATTACTATGGGGGATGAATTACTATGGGGGATGTATTTGCAGTTTTAAAAATGTGTGGCTCTCAAAATAAATTTCAATCGTGGTTTTGGCGAGATTTGGCTCAGTTAAAAACAAAGGTTGCCCACCACTGGCCTAATCCATCTGTTGCCCCTGGTGGCCGAGCTCTGTATGGTCCTTTTTTAAATGTATTTTCTGCCGACAACACTGTTGTGGTCTGCAGCCTCTGTTGTGGTAAAAGTACCAGCCATTTGGGTACCATATGCATGAGAAAGCAAATGACTCCACCATAGACCTCTGTGGAAGTATCACCTCGAAGAGACAAGTCGGCAGCAAAAGGCCTGCACCTCTTCCTTCCTCACTTTCCTCATTCCCCCTCCCCCACAACATTTTCATGCTGAATCCACCACGATGCCTAGAGGAGGGTTTCAGATACTTACGGTATGCCGCTTCAAGTGGGGGATTGGGTCATGGGGCCATGCTGAGGAAGGCCAAGCAAATGTTCGAACCTCACCAGAATTTTCATGCATCCACCTTGCCACCTCCAACAGCAACCTTCATGAGACAACTTGACAAATCTGCTGGCCTTGCAGCTGCCCTCATTCCAGCTGGTGGGATCAGCTGCATTCTGGCCTCTGCTACAGAACAGTGCCAGGTACCCAGCCTCCATTGTTCTACACTGAAGGCTATTTCTGCTGTCCACCAGCCTGTGGAATGTAAGGTGTCACTGGACCATGCTGCCCGGGCAGGTTAGATATGACCAGGGACAGGTGGTCCAACATTGAAAGGTAAGCTTCAGATACTTCACAACACACTGTCTGAATACTCTGGAGGGTGGGAAGGATGGAGCACAGGGTGCACTGCAGGAACTGGAACTGGTGGTCCTGCGTGTCTTGTCTGATGGTGACACAGCAGTCACCTGTACCCCCGCCACCTCAATGGCCTCATCCCTCAACTCCTCAGAACCAGTATTCTCCCCCAGTGGCATCCCGAGGCAGGTGCAGTCTGCACCGGGTGACACCGGACCCGCTCCACAAAAAGGTAAGTTGTAAAGCAAGCCGACGATCCCCGCAGGATGGATCAGATCCATCCTGCGGGGATCATCGGCTTTCTTTACAACTTACCTTTTCTTAGACGGGTCCGGTGTCACCCCGTATAGGATCCTGCGAGGATCGGCGGCATGCAACCTATACGGGGTGACACCGGTGTAGCGGCAAGATGTGTCTCCCATGTAGATATGTTCCCCCTGAAGCAACTGCGCATGTCCCGGTTTCTTGCTTCAGGGGGGACATATCTACATGGGAGACACATCTTGCCGCTACACCGGACCCGCTCCAAGAAAAGGTAAGTTGACAATACGATATGCTCAATCCGTAGATCCATTCTGCGGGGATCGTTGAAGGGGGTGTCACCAACTGTTACTGCACCGGGTGACACCAACCCTAGGGACGCCTCTGTTCTCCCCATACCTAACATCTGAGGCTAAACACCACCATGCTGTTTTTCAGCTTGTATGACTGGTGGACAGGAGCCACAGTGGGCCAAAGCTGCTGCAAGATCTGTAGACCCAGACGAAGAGGTGGCTGACCCCACGCCATTTTGCAATGCAAGGTCATGTTGGCTGCCATTCACAAGGAAAATTTTAACCTGCTGGCTGCCATTCACAAGGGAAATGACACACATGTACATTGCTTGGCCTTTTGGTGCAATGATTGCTTCATCATGAAGTACCCTGACTTCCAGGTGGTCCTTCTTCAGGCAGAAGGGTTTGTGGACACTTTAGGTGGTCATACCTGATCTGCTCCACTGGCCAATATCAGCTGACTTCAAACTGCCTGATTTGTGGCACCCCCAGGCAGTTGAACCCATAGTTGGCCATGCTGCAGGAGCTGCACCAAGAGCAGCACACCATCGTTGATTACCTGTGCCATTATGGTACAAAGACTCTGGACAGCTGGGATTTTTTTTAACCCTGCCAATAGCTTTTTATTCAGGATACGTGCAGAATTTAGGCAACTTGTAAAGAGGTAACAAGGTGGGCATTAGTGATCCTCCTGAAGCACGCACTTCATGTGGCCTGACCGATTGGACACCAGAGACACATCAGTGGGAGGAAGGGGAGTACCTGCTTTGTCAAGGCCAGCTGGATCCTTTGCCTACTGCCTCCATCCTTGTGAGGAAGAGGCAACATGTAGGTGGGCCCGGGCTCACTGCCCAAAGGGGAAGAGAACTCACGCGGAGACTGGTTGATGCAGCAATGAATATTAACATGGTAATGCTGAGAGGGAACAGCAAACTCTAAAGATACGGCCACACCGGACCAGAACACTTACTATGAACCAGACAAAGAGTAACAATGCACACTGTAGACACCTGACAGTATCCGACAGAGGAGGTGGCTGGAAGGCAGACCGGCAACGGGGCCCCTTAATCAGGAAGGCTATTGCATGAGACACAGCGACAATCCCTACTCTGTCCCTCCTCCAGTGGAACCTGACCTCATACTACTCTGACTGTCCCTAGCCAGTGGGAGATCTGTCCCTGACCTACCCATTACGCAGAATGTGTGCCAACCTGACGGGGACAGTGTTTTTTGCAATCACTGAGCACATCAAAGATGGTCACCAGATCAGTCAGGGAAGCAAAGTCTAGTCGGACAACTGCTCTCCTGATGGCACCTACAGAGGCCTCAGAGGAACCTGGTTTCCCCTTTGGCCTCCACTGAAGAGCTCCACCCTTGCAGGGAGGCCAAGCTACATCCACCTACAGACAGAAGGAAGAGGAGGGATTGGGGCAGATTGGGCAGCTGCTAATGTATTTCAGACAATTACACATCCAAAATATGTGATGCCAAAATACGATGTCCATGAAAATTGTAGCATTCTTAAATGTCACAAACAGCTTCACGGCATATCCAAAAGATGTACTTGAAAATGTAGTGCTTTTGTCATGTCACCCTCAAAGTCACAATAAAAGACCCCTTCTTCCAGCTGTACAAACAGAGGAGACCCCTGATAGGTCTCCTCTATCCAGCTGTCTGGAGGAAACCCTGAACAAAAGGGATTTAGAGCCTGCCTTTTGAAGCACAGTCCAGCTGGGTCTAGTAAGGTTTCCCACCCTATTGCCCTCTCCCCTTCTCCAGTCAATGGGGTGTAGAAGTAGTCACTGTCCTTCTTTTGTAAGCTGCAGGTCGGTAGCTGCCTTCAGGTCTTCTGCTGAGCTGGCTCCTTTCTTAGCTCCACAGATGGCCCTCTCTCAGGTTCCGCTTTCCCTCATTCAGGTCCTTCCTGGAGGCAGGCCACTTTCATGGGCCCCCTCCCAGGCTCCATACTCTAGCTCCTGCTCTCACATCTTCCACCTGAATTCTCCCTCCTACTGGGCAGACTCAGCTATGCTTAAAGGCTGTCCAAATCCCTTGCCAAGCCTCCTGCTTGGGGATTGGTTTAGATCCTTTAAGCATACAAATCAGCCACTCCTCACCCCTGTCCACTAAGTTCTAGAAACTTCTCCAAGTCTCTAGATTAGGGGGAGGTTTCAGAGAGCTGATCTGCACAGCCTCTCAGTCCTGACCCAAAAATGACCCCTCTGGCTATTTTTCCAGGCTGCTATTCAGCCTCCTGTCTAGAAAATTAATTAACTAGCTCCCCCTAGCTAACTAGGTGTGTGCTACATCAGTATTACAGTTTGCCCCCCACCCCCATTACCTTCAATGGGGGTGACAGCTAAGTTCCAATTTGGCAGATTTTAAGCAGGGCTTGACAAGCCCAGGCTGATTTTCTCATTGCTATTGACTACTTGCTATTTTCTCATCTCCCTACACCTACATAAAAGGTTAAGGGGTAAGGGAAGGGGCAGAAGAGCTGGGCCAGCACAGACTAGAGGAGCTGGGACAGAACAGAGAGTAATTAGACACTCCCAGAAGAGGAGAAGCTATGATGTGCAAGGAAGGAGGTGGCAGCACTGGAAAAATTACTCTTCCTGGAGAAATCAAATTTTCCAGCAAGTTCAAAGGTACATCCAGGGGTGTATTTAGGTTTTGTGCTGCCCTAGGCAACAGAAAAATCATCTGCCCCCACAGACACCGACCAACACCCCCTCCTGCGGAGAGAGCCGGGCATTGACCAACAACACCCGTGCCCCCCCCCATATATAGATAGAAATGAAGACACTTATCTTCAGAGCTCCAGACATCCCCGGGAACGAGAGTCAGGCTCTACTTACACCATCAAGCAGCCCGCAGCCTCTCTCATATCCCACCTGGTTCCCATCTCGCGGGTCCCTTCTTCCATCTCTTCTTCTGAGGGGAGGTGCTGCCCCCCCTGAAAAATGCCGACCTAGACAAGTGCCTTGGTAAGTACACCCCTGGGTACATCGCAAGTCAATAGACAACCCTGTAGATATGCATTTATATTAGATGCTTCTCTGGTGCTTTTAGCTGCATTTTTTAAGTTGCTAAGAAGCATTTGTACTCCTGCGAATTCTCCGATACTAAAACAAAAACTTTTTGGAGATTTCATTGGGACTTACATCGACTTCTGTTAAATGAAGTCCCAAGCCGTAAAAAGAATTTGGAGATCCAAAACGCACTGATCTGTGGCTTTGAAATCACCCTGAAGTAACGCGATTCCAAACCGACACGGTGATATTTCAAAGCCATAGATCAGTGCGGTTTGGACCTCCGATTGCATTGTGGCTTGAGACTTCATTTAACAGACGTCAAAGCAAGTTGCAGTGAAATCGCAGTTGACATGCGACTGGTCATGCCATTTTGTACTGTCAAATTGCAGGACAAATTGCACTGGTGTATAAAAAATAAATACAAGTACAAGACCGGCATCATGTAGTTCCATAGTTTAGAAAGTTACAAAAAGACACAGGTCCATCCAGTTCAACCTCGGTGTGTTTATGTGTGTCTGATTTTTATCCTCTAACCAGGGGCGGAATGACAACTCATGGGGCCCCCGGGCAATAGGGGATCATGGGGCCCCTATGTCCTTGCCCAAATCCAAAAAAGCCTATGAAAAAGGTACCAGGGGCATCTCATGGGGTGCACTAGGGCCCTGGTTGCCATTGTGCTACATGCTGGGGTCCAGTGCACTCCTTTGCCTTTAAGAGGGGTGGCTCCCTCAGGTCCACCTGCCCTTGATCTATCCATTAAATGCATGTGCCTCTACTATGGGGACTCATAAATTTTAGAGTTAGGACCACAGATGATCAGGGTGCCGTGTCGTGGCTCTGTGGCTTACGTATGTATTTGCAAATGTGTGCTAACTAAACCCCTGTTATAAACGCATACTGTTAGACAGGTTAATTTGGTTGTTAGCAAGCTGGCTGGCAAGTTGTCCAAGAACATTGTTCTCTCCCCCTTTTTTTCACTATGTGATGCCTGTTTATGTGTCCTTGCTTCATAAGCCAGTTATAGACTTGGGCGGGTGGCCACTTTTATGCATCTCATGGGGACCCCTACTGACCCCGGGCCCTCGGGCAGTGCCAGAGTTTCCAAATAGTCAGTCCGCCCCTGCCTCTAACATGTCCCATAGCCCTGTATATTCTGCTTCCTGAGGAAGACACCTACAGTTTTTCACATTTGCCAACACTCTCAACTAGTCCCGCATCCTGGGGGACAGGGTTCCACAATTTTACTGACTTAACAGTAAAGAACCCTTTCCTTAATCCAAGGTTAAACCTAATTTTTGGTAACTTCAAATCAGGGCCTTGTAACCTTGGAGCAAACAGTTTTTCCCAATTACTTGACCAGGGGACTAAAGATGGCTTGGAAAGTCCCACTAAGCCAATACCTACCCCCCATCCTTAACCTAAGTAACCACCCTGACAACAAAATGGAGTTAATGGCACAAAAATGGCCTTTTATTACAACCATCAATAAATAACAGAAAACACAGTATAAACATACTTTTTTTTCAAGGTCCCAATAGGCATCAAGAAAACGAATACCTGCGTCCTGCTTAACTAGGCCTCCAGCTGCAACATCACCGACTCGGAGACACCACCGCAGATACCCCACCAGAACAACTGGAAGCCGTACCTCAGACGGGTTCCTACAAAGTGCCTTTTCTTGTACCCACATTAACCAATGAGGACCTTGCACCCCGCCAGACGTCCCCCAGCACCAATATGGCACAACCACCACCAAGACAAACCATAAAACAACGGGAAAACCGCCTGCCACACCCTGTAAGACCACCCCTCGTAACTCCCCCCCACTCCTTCCTTAAAACTATTTAGACTCCCCCTTATGCTAATGGGACCCTGCCTCTCCCAACCCCCTTTAACCCCATGCCGGTCCTTCGTTCAGGTCTTCTTTCTTCTTACTCCGGGCCTTCCTGGAGTCACCTTTAATATATTTGTGTATGTTTTATAAAGGGGTAGAATGATTGATTTATTATGTATGTAGTTCTACTGCATGAGAGTAGTCTGCTGGCTTTGCTAGCTGCGGCTTGATGTTGCATGTCATTGCTAAGTCTGATCTACAAGCACCCACAGATCCCTTTCCATCGATGTTTCTCAAAGGGGAGCCCTTCCTAATGTGTATTTTTTGGCACCCAAGTGCATAACTTCACCTTTCTGAATTTCTGAACATCATCTGCCTGCTCAACCCCTCAAAGACAGAACCCTGGGGCCCACCATTCAGAGAATGAGTCATTTATCACTACTCTCTGGACCTGGGGATGTAATCAGTTTCCTATCTATGTACAGTACCAAGTTGGTCTGAAGAACAGTCTCATCATAAATCCATGCTGGTTGTCACTTATGATACCTTTATCACAGATTTCTGTATAGAGTCCCTTACCATTTCCTCAAATACCTTACATACTATTGATGTTAGGCTGATTAATCTGTTTCCTGGTATACATCTCAGTACTAGCACTCTGTCTTAAAAAATTGGTATCAGGGCATCCCTAGTAATAAGGTCTCTTTAAATGTAGCGTCCCTCTAGATAGCCAGGGGGAGCTATGTTAGGAAGGCTGAGTAGCAGTCAGCAGGGTCAAATTTGGATCAGGGCTGAGGGACTCTGCAGATCAGTTCCTTGATACCTCCCCTTTCTCTAGAATCGTGGAGAAGTGTCTAGGAGCAGTGGGCGGGGGGGTGAGGAGGAGTTGATCTGCATACTTAAGGGATCCTGACCAATCCTCAGGCAGGGGGCTTGGCATGGAGTCGGGACAGCCTTTAAGTATGACTGAGCCTGCTCAGTAGCAGGAAAGTTCGGGGGGAGGATGTAAGAGAGGAAGAGATACAGGAGCCTGGGAG
Source organism: Staurois parvus (assembly GCA_951230385.1). Classification (NCBI taxonomy): domain Eukaryota; kingdom Metazoa; phylum Chordata; class Amphibia; order Anura; family Ranidae; genus Staurois; species Staurois parvus. The sequence continues at coordinate 15,152 of CATNWA010001320.1, read as the reverse complement.
GGGGGCCCAGTAGGAAGGAGCCTATCTACAGGCTGGGACCTGGACAGGAGGATCACTTAGCCTCACCAGTCCCTGGAGGGAAGACTACCTTTGGAGCCAGGAAAGGCGCCAGCACAGCAGAAGGTCTGAAGGTAAGCACATACCTAAACCAGCTCACAGGAAAAAGACTGAGTAAGTAATCCTACATCTCCTGGGACAAGGAGAATTCTGGTGGAAAACTTGACTAGCTTCTTACCCAGGACTGTTCATTTTAAAGTGGCAGGCACTGGATCTCCTTGTCCAGGGATTCCTTCAGACAGCTGAGTAATGAAGAGGATTTATCTGGGGTCTGGGGTGGTACGCCAGGAGAGGCTGGAGAGCTCTCCAAGAAGAGAAATGCTGTCTAATGGACTTGTATAGTTTCCAGGAATTTGTCCTCAGTTTACAGTTTCTTTGGGCATCCCATACAACCCTCAACCCCATCCAAGTTCAATACCCTTAATAAAACCAAGCTCAAGGACTGTTTACTGTCTCCAGAATACAAATCTGAGAAAAACGCACATTGCCTGGCTGTGCAGTACTATAAGGGGATCCAAATCCCCAGCAACTCCTAAGGGGGTAGTGCTACATGAAGGCCAACTCATGGAAACAAAAAATATGTCCGTTTCCTCCCTCCTATTCCCTTCTAATCCATCATGTATGAGATTTTTTTGGTTTAGCTGTTGAGGCAAGATATACCTAAGTCCAATGTCCCGGTCCCTCACTGCTGCCACTTCTTGCCAGGTTGGCCGCCGACTCCGGAGTGCAGGTTATCCCTCACCATCCAGACCCCTACCGTCCCCTTGCAATGATGTCACTCCTCTTCTGGATCCCAAGAGAACGCCACCATTGGACAACCAAAAGGAAGCGACCTTGTCACACAGTCAATGATTTGGAAGCTCGAAGAAGGACCCTGGCGGAAGACACCTGAACAGGAATGAAGAATCTGGACCCAAAAGGTCACGTGACTGGGGATTTAGAAAGGGTTTTTTTTAGTATTCCTATATCCAGCTAGGAGGGAGGGGTGGAAGGGGGTTTCTTTTCTGCCCAGAGCTGGGCTTTAGGTTGAACTCAAAATTGCAACAACAGGCTCCCCTTTGTTCCTCCAGTTGTATCTCAGAGACCCTCTTTCCAGCTGTGGAAAAAGAAAACAGACTTTGGCTAAGAGGAAGAGAGGTTAGCTGTCAGATTGATGTGCTAATGTAAGAATATGGTCATCCCCCCCCCCTCCCGTGAGATTGAACACCTTCTGGACCTACGTCTGAAGGTGCTGGTGGAGTCCTCCACTTGGACACAGAAGACAAAAACGCCAGACAAGTATACTTCCAGTTACATCCATCTTCTGGCAATTACAAGGCCAAGTTTCACTCAACTCACCCCCCCCCCCCCTCCCCTTCCGAGATAAAATGCTTCATTGCATCACTCAGTAAATATGCATTTTTCCTTCTTTCAATAATTCTCTTCCAACATACCTCGATAATGACAAATGGATTTACTCCTCTCTTTCTGGTAACAAAGGTGCTGCAGACAGTTAGAGGTAGCGGTGACTACCCCGGGAGATTAAGAGGATTAGCCGAGATCCTTGAAGTTCTTTTAAAGTTTTTAGGACATTAAAGCGTCATTTCATGTTCACTTGGAAAGACGGAACCCCACCCAGAGAATAAACACGCCAAGCTGTGCGAGGATGCCAAGTATCTGCTGCTCTACTCAAAAAATGGCTCCTGTCTTGTTCTTAAATGGTATCTGCAATGCCGGAAAAGACACCCAAGGCAAGGATGCCAAAGTGCCCCATAGCCCTTCCCCCAAGACAAGATCGATGGAGCTTGAACATCCATATGTGCAGTGGCCAGTGTGCCACCTCCTTCCCCTAAACTGAGATGGATGGAGCTTGCACATACACATGTCCAGTGGCCATTCCTCCACCTCCCTTCCCCCATTCTGAGATTAAGGACATTGTACATCCAGAGGTCGGTGTGCCACCTCCCTTTCCTCAAGCTGAGATGGATGGAGCTTGCACATCCACATGCCCAGTGGTCAGTGAGCCACTTCCCACCCCCCCAAGCTGAGTTGGATGGAGCTTGCACATACACAAGCCTAGAGGCCAGTGTGCCACTGCCCTTCCCCGAGGTAAGATGGATGGAGCTTGCACATCCACATGCCCAGTGGTCAGTGGGCCACTTCCTCTTCCCATCCCCCAAGCTGAGTTGATGGAGCTTGCACTTCCACAAGCCTAGAGGCCAGTGTGCCACTGCCCTTCCCCCAAGGTAAGATGGATGGAGCTTGCACATCCACATGTCCAGTTGTCAGTGAGCCACTTCGCATCCCCCAAGATGAGTTGGATGGAGCTTGCACATACACAAGCCTAGAGGCCAGTGTGCCACTGCTCTTCCCCCGAGGTAACATGGATGGTGCTTGCACAATCCACATGTCAGTGGTCAGTGGGCCACTTCCCATCCCCCAAGCTGAGTTGGATGGAGCTTGCACATCCACAAGCCTAGAGGCCAGTGTGCCATTGCCCTTCCCCCCAAGGTAAGACGGATGGAGCTTGCACATCCACATGTCCAGTGGTCAGTGAGCCACTCCCCATCCCCCAAGTTGAGTTGAATGGAGCTTGCACATCCACAAGCTTAGAGGCCAGTGTGCCACTGCCCTTCCCCCAAGCTGAGTTGGAAGGAGTTTTTGCACATCCACTCATCCAGTGCGCCACCCCTATTACCCCAAGCTGATATAGATGGAGCTTGCGCATCCTTAGGTCTAGTGGCCATTGCCCCTCACCTACCTTGCTCCATGAGAACTAAGGAAGTCTGATTGGCTGCACTCCAAACAATCCACTTTACTGAACCATCCTTGGATCAAAACCAATACAGACAGTGGAAATACAGTGGGGGACAGCGAGGATTGGCAGGCCTAAACGCGTTTCACGCTAAAGACAGCGCTTATTCATTACCCAAAAAACTTGCACAATCCACATGTCCAGTGGTCAGTGGAGCCACTTTCCACCCCCCTAAGCTGAGATGGATGGAGCTTACACATTCACATGTCTGATGGCCAGACTGGCACAGAAATGACAACTGTTGCCACTCATTGGGACCACCTTTTGGTCAAAGGACAACCAAACAGGATAAAGAAAGGTGATGCAATAGAGTTCGCCTTTTGGTGGCATTTTTCAGGGGGAGCGCCCCCCCCTTACAGAAGAAGGGATGCTGGTTACTCCTGTGCACCGGAGATGTGTGACAGAGAATAGTGAGGGGAGCGCCAATCCATGGAAGAAGAGACTCTGAGTGTACAGCCCGGACTCACCTTCACCTAGACAATGGAGACTCACCTTCACCTAGACGATGGAGACTCACCTTCACCTAGACGATGGAGACTCACCTTCACCTAGACGATGGAGACTCACCTTCACCTAGACGATGGAGACTCACCTTCACCTAGATGATGGAAAAAACTCACCTTCACCTAGACCAGGGGTGGGCAAACTTTTTGACTTGAGGGCCGCAATGGGGTTCATATATTGGACCCGGGGGCCGGACCAAGAGTAGATGAATGTACCATCCCCCTTAGTAATTCATCCCCCATAGTAATTCATTCCCCATATAGTAATTCATCCCCCCTAAAGTAATTCATCCCCATAGTAATTCTTCCCCCATAGTAATTCATCCCCCATATAGTAATTCATCCCCCATATAGTAATTCATCCCCATAGTAATTTCATCCCCCATATAGTAATTCATCCCCCATATAGTAATTCATCCCCCATAGTAAATTCATTCCCCCCATAGTAATTCATCAGTAATTCATCCCCCATATAGCAATTCATCCCCCCTATAGTAATTCATCCCCATATAGTAATTCATCCCCCCATATAGTAATTCATCCCCCATAGTAATTCATCCCCCATAGTAATTCATCCCCCATAGTAATTCATCCCCCCCCTATAGTAATTCATCCCCCATATATATCCCCCAGATTAATTCATCCCCATATAGTAATTCATCCCCCCTATAGTAATTCATCCCCCCATATAGTAATTCATCCCCCATAGTAATTAAATCCCCCATATAGTAATTCATCCCCCCCTATAGTAATTCATCCCCCATATAGTAATTCATCCCCCATATAGTAATTCATCCCCCCTATAGTAATTCATCCCCCATATAGTAATTCATTGCCCATATAGTAATTCATCCCCCATAGTTTTTCATCTCCCATATAGTAATTCATCCCCCATATAGTAATTCATCCCCCATATAGTAATTCATCCCCCCTATAGTAATTCATCCCCCATAGTAATTCATCCCCCATATAGTAATTCATCTCCCATAGTAATTCATCCCCCATATAGTAATTCATCCCCCATAGTAATTCATCCCCCATAGTAATTCATCCCCCATAGTAATTCATCCCCCATATAGTAATTCATCCCCCATATAGTAATTCATCCCCCATATAGTAATTCACCCCCCATATAGTAATTCATCCCCCATATAGTAATTCATCCCCCATATAGTAATTCATTGCCCATAGTAATTCATCCCCCATAGGGGTCACAGGACAGCCATGGTGTGGGGGGGGGGGGGGGGGTGGGAGTCAGATTTTTTGTGTTGCCTAGGGCACCACAAATTTTAAATACACCCCTGACATCAGAGCCAGCTTTTTATTAACATTGGCGTAACCAAACTTTATGCGATTTAATGAAGGAACTAAAGTAGCTTACAACTCATCAAAGTGCAGATTTCGTTTGTCCTTTTTTAGCCAAAATAATTAAATGCAGGAGTTAATAATATATAAGGTTTAGAAATAGGCTAAAAATTAGGTAAAAAATAAAAATAATTTTTTTTACACTTTACAGTCATTTGTGAAGGAGGGCTAGTACTTCTTCAAACTGAAGCCAAGTACACTGACTCATCCCTAATAAAGGAAAAGGAAGGTCTTGTATAGTCTTGTCTTAGGGTGACAACGCTGCTCCTCTATAGATACAATACAGTATGTGAACATTGTCACCCTAGGACAGGAAGTGTGCTACTGGCAGGTTCACAAAGTGATAATAAAGGGCAAAAAAGCCTGAAAAAGACACTTTAAGACAGATACACTTAGGTTGTGAAGTGTCTAAACCAGAGAAGAATGCCCTTTTCCAAGGTTGGTCTGCAGGAAGAATGTCCCCCTTACAGCAGTGGTCAGTAGGAATAATGCCCCCCCCCCCCCCATTCAGTGGTGGTCAGTAGGCAGAATGCCCCTTCCAGTGTTGGTCAGTAGGAAGAATTCCCCTTATGTATTATACATGGAGATCATATCCCTCCTTATGTATTATACATGGAGATCATATCCCCCCTTATGTATTATACATGGAGATCATATCCCCCCTTATGTATTATACATGGAGATCATATCCCCCCTTATGTATTATACATGGATATCATATCCCCCCTTATGTATTATACATGGAGATCATATCCCCCTTATGTATTATACATGGAGATCATATCCCCCCCTTATGTATTATACATGGAGATCATATCCCACCCTTATGTATTATACATGGAGATCATATCCCCCTTATGTATTATACATGGAGATCATATCCCTCCTTATGTATTATACATGTAGATCATATCCCCCCTTATGTAATATACATGGAGATCATATCCCTCCTTATGTATTATACATGTAGATCATATCCCCCCTTATGTATTATACATGGAGATCATATCCCCCCTTATGTATTATACATGGAGATCATATCCCCTCTTATGTATTATACATGGAGATCATATCCCCCTTATGTATTATACATGGAGATCATATCCCCCCTTATGTATTATACATGGAGATCATATCCCTCCTTATGTATTATACATGGAGATCATATCCCCCCTTATGTATTATACATGAAGATCATATCCCCCCTTATGTATTATACATGGAGATCATATCCCCCCTTATGTATTATACATGGAGATCATATCCCTCCTTATGTATTATACATGGAGATCATATCCCCCTTATGTATTATACATGGAGATCATATCCCCCCCCCTTATGTATTACACATGGAGATCATATCCCTCCTTATGTATTATACATGGAGATCATATCCCCCCTTATGTATTATACATGGAGATCATATCCCCCTTATGTATTATACATGGAGATCATATCCCCCCTTATGTATTATACATGGAGATCATATCCCCCCTTATGTATTATACATGGAGATCATATCCCCCCTTATGTATTATACATGGAGATCATATCCCCCCCTTATGTATTATACATGGAGATCATATCCCCCCTTATGTATTATACATGGAGATCATATCCCCCCTTATGTATTATACATGGAGATCATATCCCCCTTATGTATTATACATGGATATCATATCCCCCCTTATGTATTATACATGGAGATCATATCCCCCCTTATGTATTATACATGGAGATCATATCCCTCCTTATGTATTTACACATGGAGATCATATCCCCCTTATGTATTATACATGGAGATCATATCCCCCCCTTATGTATTATACATGGAGATCATATCCCCCTTATGTATTATACATGGAGATTATATCCCCCCCTTATGTATTATACATGGAGATCATATCCCCCCCTTATGTATTATACATGGTGATCATATCCCCCTTATGTATTATACATGGAGATCATATCCCTCCTTATGTATTATACATGGAGATCATATCCCCCTTATGTATTATACATGGAGATCATATCCCCCCTTATGTATTATACATGGAGATCATATCCCCCCTTATGTATTACACATGGAGATCATATCCCCCTTATGTATTATACATGGAGATCATATCCCCCCCTTATGTATTATACATGGAGATCATATCCCCCTTATGTATTATACATGGAGATCATATCCCCCTTATGTATTATACATGGAGATCATATCCCCCCCTTATGTATTATACATGGAGATCATATCCCCCCTTATGTAATATACATGGAGATCATATCCCCCCTTATGTATTACACATGGAGATCATATCCCTCCTTATGTATTACACATGGAGATCATATCCCCCTTATGTATTATACATGGAGATCATATCCCCCCCTTATGTATTATACATGGAGATCATATCCCCCTTATGTATTATACATGGAGATCATATCCCCCCCTTATGTATTATACATGGTGATCATATACCCCTTATGTATTATACATGGAGATCATATCCCTCCTTATGTATTATACATGGAGATCATATCCCCCTTATGTATTATACATGGAGATCATATCCCCCTTATGTATTATACATGGAGATCATATCCCCCTTATGTATTATACATGGAGATCATATCCCCCCTTATGTATTACACATGGAGATCATATCCCCCTTATGTATTATACATGGAGATCATATCCCCCCCTTATGTATTATACATGGAGATCATATCCCCCTTATGTATTATACATGGAGATCATATCCCCCCTTATGTATTATACATGGAGATCATATCCCCCCTTATGTATTATACATGGAGATCATATCCCCCCTTATGTATTATACATGGAGATCATATCCCCCCCTTATGTATTATACATGGAGATCATATCCCCCTTATGTATTATACATGGAGATCATATCCCCCCCTTATGTATTATACATGGAGATCATATCCCCCCTTATGTAATATACATGGAGATCATATCCCCCCCTTATGTATTATACATGGAGATCATATCCCCCCCTTATGTAATATACATGGAGATCATATCCCCCCTTATGTATTATACATGGAGATCATATCCCCCTTATGTATTATATATGGAGATCATATCCCCCCCCTTATGTATTATACATGAAGATCATATCCCCCCTTATGTATTATACATGGAGATCATATCACCCCTTATGTATTATACATGGAGATCATATCCCCCTTATGTATTATACATGGAGATCATATCCCCCCTTATGTATTATACATGGAGATCATATCCCCCCTTATGTATTATACATGGAGATCATATCCCCCTTATGTATTATACATGGTGATCATATCCCCCTTATGTATTATACATGAAGATCATATCCCCCCCCCCCCTTATGTATTATACATGGAGATCATATCCCCCTTATGTATTATACATGGAGATCATATCCCCCCTTATGTATTATACATGGAGATCATATCCCCCCATTATGTATTATACATGGAGATCATATCCCCCTTATGTATTATACATGGAGATCATATCCCCCTTATGTATTATACATGGAGATCATATCCCCCCTTATGTATTATACATGGAGATCATATCCCCCTTATGTATTATACATGGAGATCATATCCCCCCTTATGTATTATACATGGAGATCATATCCCCCCTTATGTATTATACATGGAGATCATATCCCCCCCCTTATGTATTATACATGGTGATCATATCCCCCTTATGTATTATACATGGAGATCATATCCCCCTTATGTATTATACATGGAGATCATATCCCCCTTATGTATTATACATGGAGATCATATCCCCCCTTATGTATTATACATGGAGATCATATCCCCCTTATGTATTATACATGGAGATCATATCCCCCCTTATGTATTATACATGGAGATCATATCCCCCCTTATGTATTATACATGGAGATCATATCCCCCCCCTTATGTATTATACATGGTGATCATATCCCCCTTATGTATTATACATGGAGATCATATCCCCCCTTATGTATTATACATGGAGATCATATCCCCCCCCTTATGTATTATACATGGAGATCATATCCCCCCTTATGTATTATACATGGAGATCATATCCCCCCTTATGTATTATACATGGAGATCATATCCCCCCTTATGTATTATACATGGAGATCATATCCCCCCTTATGTATTATACATGGAGATCATATCCCCCTTATGTATTATACATGGAGATCATATCCCCCCCTTATGTATTATACATGGAGATCATATCCCCCCATATGTATTATACATGAAGATCATATCCCCCTTATGTATTATACATGGAGATCATATCCCCCCTTATGTATTATACATGGAGATCATATCCCCCCTTATGTATTATACATGGAGATCATATCCCCCCCCTTATGTATTATACATGGAGATCATATCCCCCCCCTTATGTATTATACATGGAGATCATATCCCCCCTTATGTATTATACATGGAGATCATATCCCCCCCCCTTATGTATTATACATGGAGATCCTGGAGGGTATCAGCGTTCAGTATTGGAGGTTCTATCCCTTCATCCCTTGAGGCAGACTTGCACCCCGATGCTGTGTTGGGTCATGGTAGCCATCGGCAGGTTTGGATTTGGGGCGATCTCATTTATGGGTCGTACAATCTAGGTAGCTCATCGATAAATGGCATCGCCCCAAATCCAAAGCAGTCAAATATAAGCGAGTGAGAAGAAGTTTTCTCTTCAGAAAGTTCTCCTTTGACTGGGTCTTGCGTTTCCTCCGGCGGGTCACGTGGTCTTCCTTGCGATGAGGCCGCGCAGCACCTGCAGTTCTCCAGCGGAGATTCCTGTGGTCCTTCGAAATTCGGCTTGTGGTTACCCAGTCCGTCCTTCTGGATGGTTGTCTTTACCACACATCTCTGCGTTCTCGCCATCTCCCCAAAGCAAACATCCTCTCCCGGACCCCACAGCGACTCCAACTTCATAGCTGCAGGTGGACCGAGAGAAGGAGAAGAAGAAAAAAAGATAAACATTTAGAAATGGAATCGCCGTGTATATAGAAAGGAGCGCGGAGGAGTCGCGGGCGGGCGGGCGCTCCAAGGGTTCGGAGTTACATTTCAGAATCCTGACTCTGCTCTGTCTAGAAGAGGAAGCGCACCAACCTTGCGCATTACCTCAGTAAAAAACGTGAATTTATTCCAACAGGATGTATACTCACAAACGGCGCCATGTAAAATGCATAGAAAGTCCACAACTCGAACACCGGAGTACCAGACACGTGCGAGTCCCACCAAAATGGGAGGCGCTCCGAGTACAACTGACGCGTTTCGAAGGGAGATCCCCTCTTCATCAGAGCTAACAAAATCGAGAATGCCCTCTTCTATATATATCACTGAACTAAATGTGAGCGCTCCCATAGGGGCGGGACCAGGGGCGGACTGACAACTCATGGTGACCCTGAGCAATAGCGGATCATGGGGCCCCTGTGTCCTTGCCCAAACTCAAAAAAGCCTATGAAAAAGGTACCAGGGGCATCTCATGGAGCCCCCTACTGACCCCGGGCCCTCGGGCAGTGCCTGCGTTTGCAAATGGTCAGTCCGCCCCTGGGCGGGACACTCACAGAAAGGGGGGTGGGGCATAGGTGTCAAAGGTAAACACGCTTAGAAAACAATGAGGAAACATCTGATGTATGTACACAATTATCATCAATGCGTAACGATACAAAATTGTGAGTAGTAATGAGAATCCTCAGGGAATCAATAAATGTATAAAAATGTATAAAAATGTATACAGGCGCACCTCGGTTTACGAACGTCTCGGTTATCATAATTTTTGGTTTACGAATGAAAATCCATTGAAAATAACGCCTCGGTTTACGCATTTCTTTCGCAATACGAACGGATTAATTGGTTTTCAGTGCATTTACGAATAGTTTTTTTTAATCACGTCCCTGGACAGTATTTATGTCTTTAAAGTGCACTTTATAAAGAGTTTTGAACAGATAAAATACTTTTTTTTTTACTTTTTTCTCACCTCCGGAACGGATTCATGGGTTTTAAATGCATTCCTATGGGAACCCGCGTTTCGGTTTACAAATTTTTCGCAATTCGAAAAGTCCCGCAGAACGAATTAAATTCGTAAACCGAGAGACACCTGTATACAAATATTATAACTGACCGCCAGAAACTTAAAAGCTTTTAGATCCTTTAGGGAGCACATGGGGATTACTCACGGGAATCGATTGACCAGGATCGATGGAGGTCAGCAGTCTCTGTATCACCTCTCAAATATGGGGATGGGTGATGATTAAGAAAATGAACAGTGTGGGGGGGGGGGGACAAACCAGCTAGGATCACCAAGGGGGGCTCCAGGTGCCGATGGAACGCACGCCGATGTAAGCTGACAGGCTGCTCCTGCGCTCCAGCCGCCATCCAGAGCCACCAGGAATAAGCACATCCACCAATGGAACGCACGCCTGTTGGAGATGGGAAGGGCGGCTGTGCAATGCGTGGCAGACGTGACTTCCGGCTCCCAGAAGACATCACTTCCGGTGTATGGAGACGTCTGTGCTGTGGAGAGACGAGGGGACACAGCACCATCCCCACAATTTTTCTTGATGGTGGAGGGGGTGGGGTGGGGGGGGCATCAAGAAAAATTGTATATTAACAAACAATAAAAAATAGTAATAAAAATATTAGCCAGATATATGTGTATCACGAAGTACCCGTAACGAAGGCGTTAAAAAAGAACAGGCAAGATGTTATAATAGAAGGTGGACAATGTGGTGGACTGCAGATTAGTATGACCATCCAAGGCTGCAGACGAAATGTAAATGATGGTTTCAATTAAATATATTTTAACTATGTACTGTATATGTGCGCGGATATAGACCAATGTCCGCATAGGACCTTATATGACCATAAATGCCAGCATGTAAGTACAGTGGGGATGGAAAGTTTGGGCACCCCAGCTAAAAATGTGTATTAATGTGCATAAAGAAGCCAAGGAAAGATGGAAAAATCTCCAAAAGGCATCAAATTACAGATTAGACATTCTTATAATATGTCAACAAAAGTTAGATTTTATTTCCATCATTTACACTTTCAAAATAACAGAAAACAAAAAAATGGCGTCTGCAAAAGTTTGGGCCCCCTGCAGAATTTATAGCATGCACTGCCCCCTTTGCCAAGCTGAGACCTGCCAGTGTCATGGATTGTTCTCAATCATCGTCTGGGAAGACCAGGTGATGTCAATCTCAAAGGTTTTAAATGCCCAGACTCATCTGGCCTTGCCCCAACAATCAGCACCATGGCTTCTTCTAAGCAGTTGTCTAGAAAACTGAAACTGAAAATAGTTGACGCTCACAAAGCTGGAGAAGGCTATAAGAAGATAGCAAAGCGTTTTCAGATGTCAATATCCTCTATTCGGAATGTCATTAAGAAATGGCAGTCATCAGGAACAGTGGAAGTTAAAGCAAGATCTGGAAGACCAAGAAAAATATCAGACAGAACAGCTCGCAGGACTGAGAAAAACAATTCAAAACCCACATTTGACTGCACGATCCCTCCAGAAAGATCTGGCAGACACTAGAGTTGTGGTACACTATTCCACTATAAAGAGATACTTGTACAAATATGGTCTTCATGGAAGAGTCATCAGAAGAAAACCTCTTCTACATCCTCACCACAAAAATCATCGTGTGAACTTTGCAAATGAACATATAGACAAGCCTGATTCATTTTGGAAACAAGTTCTGTGGACCGATGAGGTTAAAATAGAACTTTTTGGCCGGAATGAGCAAAGGTACGTTTGGAGAAGGGGCACAGAATTGAATGAAAAGAACCTCTGTCCAACTGTGAAGCATGGGGTTGGATCAATCATGCTTTGGGGTTGTGTTGCAGCCAGTGGCACAGGGAACATCTCACGAGTAGAAGGAAAATTGGATTCAATAAAATTTCAGCAAATTTTGGATGGTAACTTGATGCCATCTGTGAAAAAGCTGAAGTTAAAGAGAGGATGGCTTCTACAAATGGATAATGATCCTAAACACACCTTGAAATCCACGGGGGATTACATCAAGAGGCGTAAACTGAAGGTTTTGCCATGGCCTTCACAATCTCCTGACCTCAACATCATTGAAAATCTATGGATAGTCCTTAAAAGAGCCGTGCGTGACAGACAGCCCAGAAATCTCAAAGAACTGGAAGACTTTTGTAAGGAAGAATGGGCAAAGATACCTCAAACAAGAATTGAAAGACTCTTGGCTGGCTACAAAAAGCGTTTACAAGCCGTGATACTTGCCAAAGGGGGCAGTACAAGATATTAACTCTGCAGGGGGCCCAAACTTTTGCAGACGCCATTTTTTTGTTTTCTGTTATTTTGAAAGTGTAAATGATGGAAATAAAATCTAACTTTTGTTGACATATTATAAGAATGTCTAATCTGTAATTTGATGCCTTTTGGAGATTTTTCCATCTTTCCTTGGCTTCTTTATGCACATTAATACAAATTTTTAGCTGGGGTGCCCAAAACTTTCCATCCCCACTGTACATGTGCTTATCTGGACTTATCTGGAAGTTGCCAAGGGTGGGATCATTCTTAAGAATGTTCCAACTTTTTGATAGAATGTTTTTGATTTCCCAGGATTTGTTGTCAATGTTTGCATAATAAGTCAGTAACAGTCCAGGTGAAGGGCACTAAGGGAAACGTTGTGACTAAACCAGAGTGTGGATTTCAAGGTAATTATTTAGACCTTTCGGGGATAAGGTGTCTAATGTAAAAATCCAGTAGCTTTCTCTCTTGCAGAGCTCTTGATGTCTCCTCCCATTGTCAAGATTTTTGGGAATGGCCTCAATGCCAAAGACCTTGATACCACAATATCTGCTGTGGTGGGCTTTTTTTTAAAGTGACGTGGGACTGAGTACTTGTCATTACCATTCTTAATGCTGCTTTTGTGTTCACTAATACGAACTCTCAGAGGACTGGATGGACGACCTACGTAGAGTAGGCCACACGGGCACAAAAGGCCATAGATCACAAAGGACGTGCCACAGTTTTATGAATTGTGTGATGGTATATTTTTTACCATCAGTACCAGTTATATCTCGCTTGCAATGCCATGTGATGTCACAGGTGCCACAGTTAGGGACGCTACATCAGTAATTCCCTTTTTGGTCAAAAGGACCGGACCACAGACCTGAGACTGATTGTGGTAGATGAGTAGTCTTACGTAGTCAATGGGGGCTATAATACTTCTAAGATCTCTGGGTTTTCTAAAGATCAAGCTGGGCTTATCTGAAAGCGAGTCGCCAAGGGTGGGATCATTAAGAATGTTCCAACTTTTTGATAGAATGTTTTTCTGATTTCCCAGGATTTGTTGTCAATGTTTGCATAATAAGTCAGTAACAGTCCGGGTGAAGGGCACTAAGGGAAACGTGACTAAACCAGAGTGTGGATTTCAAGGTCATCATTTAGACCTTTCGGGGATAAGGTGTCTAATGTAAAAATCCAGTAGCTCTCTCTCCTGCAGAGCTTTTGATGTCTCCTCCCATTGTCAAGATTTTTGGGAATGGCCTCAATGCCAAAGACCTTGATACCACAATATCTGCTGTGGTGGGCTTTTTTAAAGTGACGTGGGACTGAGTACTTGTCTTTACCATTCTTAATGCTGCTTTTGTGTTCACTAATATGAACTCTCAGAGGACTGGATGGACGACCTACGTAGAGTAGGCCACATGGGCACAAAAGCCCGTAGATCACAAAGGACGTTCCACAGTTTATGAATTCTTTGATGGTATATTTTTTATCAATTATATCTCGCTTGTGATGCCATGTGATGTCACAGGTGCCACAGTTAGGGACACCACATCTGTAATCCCTTTTTGGTCAAAAAGACTGGACCACGGGCCTGAGACTGATTTTGGTAGACTGGTAAGATCCCCACGTGAAGTTCTGGGATGATTCCTCACTGTTCTCATGATCATTGACACTCCACGAGGTGAGATCTTGCATGGTGCACCGGACCTAGGGAGACTGACACTTGTTTTGTGTTTCTTCCATTTGTGAATGATTGCACCAACTGTTGTCACCTTCTCACCAAGCTGCTTGGCCATAGTTTGGTAGCCCAGTCCAGCCTTGTGTAGGTCTACCATCTTGTCCCTGACATCCTTGGACAGCTCTTTGGTCTTTGCCATGGTGGAGAGTTTGGAATCTGATGGTTTGATGGCTCCTGTGGACAGGTGTCTGTTATACAGGTAACACAATGAGATTAGCAGCACTCCCTTTAAGAGACTGCTTCTAATCTCAGCTTGTTACCTGTATGAGAGACACCTGGGAGCCAGAAATCCTGCTGAATGATAGGGGATCCAATCCTTCTTTCCCTCATGAACATGCAGATCCGTCATCATTTGTTAGATGCATTTCTGCTGAA
>CATNWA010001319.1:0-30586 GCA_951230385.1 Staurois parvus | reverse complement strand
CTAGCTGGTCTAAAACCGCTTTTGACCAAAAGGGACGCTTTTTGGACGCCATGGACATTTCTAAGTTTCCAGGCAGAAAGAACAGTCAAAATGCAGGCAGGGCACAGGACAAAGCAGTAGGGACAAAATGTATGTGAAATGGTTTGATACAGTAATGTTTTACTATGTCAAATTCATTTCTAAGAAAATGACAGTTTAAAACAAAATTTAAATTTGCCGCTGTACCAGCCCCCGTATGTCCCGACGCTCGCAGGGACCGGAACACGGAAGCCGGATGCCGGCATCGGGCCGGAGGAGATGGCCGGGGACGCTGCAGGGAATGCATCGTGGGAGCGAAAGACAAGGTAAGCGCTGCAGGGAATCCCTGAGCAACGCCGCATGGTAAGCCTGAGTGTAGCTCGGGGTTACCGCTTTTGGTCCTGAAACTTTACCCCGAGCTACCTCGGGAATACCGCCAGGGAGGTTAACTAATTTACAGACTGTCTGTAAATGTCGGTTACTGACAGCTGCCGTCTGTGAAAAATATGGCTGCATGCACAGTTCCAAAGCCAGCTGTGCTTGAGCAAGATTGGGCATGTTCTCGGGTGGGCGGGCGCATGTGCACTTCAAAGCCGGCAGGGCTCAGGCAAGCTTGGTAATTTTTGGCTGTTCTCGGGTGAGCACATGTGCAGTGACATGGCGCGCGGCCAGTCTAAAGGGGGGTCACTGATGTAAGAGGGGGTGAATACAATAAGGTAAGGGGGGACATTACCTTAGTGTATTTACAGTGCGGAAAGTGGTCTGCGTTCACCATCTTCCCCCCATCACTGTTCCTAGCATTCCCCCTTAAATCAGTGTTCTCAGCTTTCCCCATTACATCAGAGCTTGCAGGATTCCCCCTTACAGTGCAAGGGGGAACTCTGTGGACTCTGATGTAAAGGGCAACACAGCAGACCCAGATGTAAAGGGGAATGTTGTGGACTCTGATGTAAGGAGGGCTCTGGGGACCACCTTATATCAGAGTTCCCTTTTACACCAAAGTCTGCAACATTCCCCCTTACATCATGATCTGATGTGTTTCCCTTTACACCAAAGTTCCCCATGCACTGTATGGGGGAATCCTGCAGACTCTAAAGTAAGGTGGTGCTGGCTGAGTTATATTAACCTGACCTTCATGGAATTGTAGAAATATCATTTTTGGCTTTTCTTATAACTTAAACACATCACTAATAGCACTAGCTGTATGTTTGTAGCCTAAATATAGATATTTTCACTTTATGTAAAGAAAATGCAGCGCTGTGTGATGTTACTATATTGCGGGCAGATATAAATAATAAATGAAACCAAAGCAAATGAATAAATGAATAAATAAATAAATAAATCACAGTCCAGTAATGGTGCTCGCTGATTCCCAGTACAAAAGTTAGAAATGCGTACTAACCAGAAACGTATTAATAATACGCATGTGTATATGATATCATGGAGATTCCCCTCTCTTTTCTGGTCTGGTAATGGGCAGGAGCTGAAGATAGTAGAGATGAAGCGCCCTCGTGTGGCGAAATGGAGGTCCAGCAGGTCACAGAAATCCTTACAGAAGTGTGTGAAGTGGAAAATTCCTCCTCTCAAAGGCTGGTGCAGGGATCAATCTGGGTCTGCAGAAGCTGAAAAGGCTCATCGCAGAAGACACAGGAAAGAACCCATAGTGTAGTAGGTTGAGGAAAATGATTTTATTCAAGAAAAACAGGAGTGTTCAGAAAAAACTCACAATGGTGCCAGGTTTAATCAAATGACTGACCCTTTAAGATTAAATATGGCCGCCGGGCCTCCACGTGGCACCGGCGGCGTAGTGTCAATGGCGTCCTAGGCCCCCACTGACGCGTTTCGTGCGCACGCACTTCTTCAGAGGTAGAGCTGAGGATCTACCTCTGAAGAAGTGCGTGCGCACGAAACGCGTCAGAGGATTCGTGTTATTCATATGTCTCTCGTGTGGCTTAATTAAAGCTCTGAAGGCTGCAATTGGGCCATGCGCATGTACAATGTATGTATTACAGTACTCAGCTTGGTAATGGATGAGATGGCAGATCTGCGCTTATAGACCGGCGTGTATACCACCACGGCATTCGATGCGAATGTCGCTGGCAGTAGACCGTGGGCCCTGTATCCACATATCAGCAGCATAGTACCACATGGGCTTCATAACGCAAGGCGCCAAGCGGTGTGAACTCCACGTGTAGGCTTATGCATATCTTACAACCCATTACCAACTTGAAACTGTATCTTGGATGGATGTGTTTTTTTATAAAGATCGTATCGGGCCCATCCAGGTACAGACTGATATTTTTAGGGAATGCTTGTACAAAGAATTTACATACCAATAGAAGCTAGTAGGACAGGAAATATGACCTCAGATGGCTCATGGGGGGGAAGGGGAGGAAGTCTGCTGACCTCAGAAGACTCATGGGGGAGGACCAGTGATAGATAATAGGAAAGGCTATGCTCCAATTGGAATGTACATCCTGTGTATAGGCACTCCCCATTGCATTGTTCGGTGGGAGGGGATTGACTTTATTCATGTGGGGGGCATGTGTGTATTTTTAATAAAACAGAGAGCTGAGTCTGAAACCAGCCCTTATGTGAATTGCAACATCATCCTGAGAGTGTCGTTTTGATCATTCTAGGGTAACGGAGCTCCAATTCCCCACATTTCAACAGAAGCTAAAGTAGTTGGATGGGCAGGAATCGTGTAGTTTAGCTGCAGTCGTGGTAGCGAGATTCGCACAGCTTTATGGGGGATTTCTGCGCATCCAACTGCGAGTACTCACGGTAAGGAGAAATTCGTTAAAGCGAATTTCCAAGACAGTTTGGCGAGCCTGGTGGATACTAACGCGTATTCTTGCATAGCTAACCCAGTACGAGGGGGGAATAGCCATCATGAACTAGCAAAAAGTATGCCGGCACATTTCAGGTCTCTCTGCCATTAAGAGGATCGCTTTTTGCGTGTTCGTGTGGCTGATTTCGCTCTCTGTTAGCTAACAAGAATTACCGCTTAGCAAGGACCTAGTTTTTTGTCCTAAACTCTTGATTTGTGGGTGAAAGACAAGGGTTTGTCTCTGCGGAGAGCAGCAGAGGGGTGGGTTTGGTTGGCTGGATTTGGTCAAGTTTAAAAATCTTCCAACCAAAAATTAAACGGGTATATGTTTTAGCGGGTAAAAGTTGTTGCATAGTGTTAGGTAAGTATTTGCGGGTTGTAGGTACTGTGGTAATTGCTGCTCTACCCCCCCTCCACGTGAGGTAATTATTACAGTGCTGAAAGGTTTAGGTTAATTGTTAACTGTTGTAAGATCTTTGTGTGTATGTAGTCTGTGCAATGTTTTGTGGTACTACTACTGCTCCCAAGCAAGCATGCAGCAGGGGGTCCTTTCTGTTACATGTGCATGTTAGTGTGATATGTTGGTGTTTTTATGTCTGTTCTGTGATCGTGCCAAATTGTGTTGTATGTGTGCTGTATATTGTTGTGTAATTGTCCAGTGTATGTTCTGTCCAAAAGTCTGTTTTATGTAAGAGGTTAGAGGCAATTTTGAGGCTAGAGTCTGCCATGTGTGCTCCTCTGTGGGGGGCCATTCTAGTGTTACCATGTGCTTCCCTGTGGGGGGGGGCATTCTAGTATCTACCATGTGCTCCTCTGTGGGGGGTCATTTTCTTGACTAACCACATGGACTCCTTTTGTTTGGTGGCCATTTTGTTTTATGACCATGTGCTTTCCCTGTTGGGCCTTTTTGTTGACTACCATATGTGCAGTAATCTCTATGCAATGTGCATGAAGTTTCCTATATGCATTTGACCCATATTGTGTTTTTAATCCAAATTTTTTACAGTTTAATTTGTTTGCTTTTAGCTTTAAATTTGCGTATTGCCAGCCAATTTAAAGTGTGTTAAGCGAGTTTTTCCCCTCACGTGTTCCACATTTAGTGAGCGCGTGAAGTCTGGGTTTTTGCACATAGATTTCTTGTATAGTGATTATGTTTTTTCTTGTGTTTTTCCTGTTAAAAGTAGTTCCTTATTGTAAAGCGGGTTTGTTTTAAGCTGCTGTGTCACGTGTTTCGCGTCCAGCAGACTTTTTGTGTAAACGGTTTTAGGTGGTTGCAGTGAAGATTGCGTGTGTAGCGCAGATCGTTTAGCGGTGCTGGTATGAGTGATTTTTGCGTCAGCAACAAGGTTACTTTTGGCGCAGTTTTTCGGTTTACCTCTGTGTAATTGTTTTACTGTGAAACGTCCCGTGTTTTTTCATAAGGATCCACTTTGTCCTTTTTAACAGTTTTTCAGGTTGAAAAAGGGTTTTTTCTGTGTGTATTAGGAAAGTTTTTTTCTTTACACAAATTTCCTAAAGGTCAGTTAGCAGGTTTCTGCCCAACCAGTGACCCCTAAGTAACATCCAAGAACCCCTCTTTTTTTGTTTTGACTTGTGTTAGCTACTGTGTGCAGGGAGAGAAAAGCCACTTTCATCATTGTGCGGTGTGGCCTGCCAAACACAGTGGGTGATGAGAACCACATAAATTACGCTGTGCGAGTGGGCGGTCCAGGGAAGTATAACACTTAGCCTGGTTACCACAAACACTTCGGGTGGTCAGGATCACATAAATTGCGCTGTGGGAGTGGGAGGTGTGCTCTCAGTCTGACCGCCACTTGATGCGCTTCGGGTGATCGATAAGTATCACATAAATTACGCTGTGCTGGGAAAGTGGTGGAATCAGGCCTCTCGGTAGGATCCCCCACGAGTGCTCCAGGGGGTAAACAGGTACCCGGACGCGGGATATATACCAGTGACTAGTCACGATGGGCAGTAGTCAGTCCATGAAGAGAGAGGGGGAACCAGCCCTCTTCAGGGTAAGGACAGCTGCACAACTGATGAAGGTGAGTTTGGGGGGGAAGTCTACAGAACCCCTCAAAAGGTGGAATAAATGGTCGAAGGGTACCAGATGGGAAATTCCCCGGGAAGGTACATTTGACGCATGGAGGTGGGAAAAATTCATCTCTGAATTTGAACCACGGATGCAGGCGTCAGAACTAGAGATCGCACAGCTATGGCTTCACAGGTCAATCCGATTAGGGAAGCAGGGCATACATAAACTGGTGTCTGTCCGGAAGAACCAGGTGATGTATACCTGGCCTCCAGAGGGAATAAAACAGGAGGATCCAGTGTCAGAGGTGGAGGAAGCTCTTTCAGGGCTGACTCTACTAAGGCAGGCAGGATCAGGGTCTGCTGGGGTTCCCGAACAACCAACAGTGGCTGAGATAAGTATAACTGCACCTGTCTCTTCTGTTAGTGACATCACTCTTGATGTACCTTCTGTGTCTTCTGTATCTATGCCTCAGCCTCTACCTCTCCCTCTCCCTTCTCCTGCTTCACCCCAGCTCCTTCTGTTTCCAACTATGAAGCCTACTCAACAACCGATTTGCAGACTATCTGTGAATCAAGGGGAATAGACACCCGGTTAAGAAACAGGGCGGGATTGCATCAAAGCGCTACGAACCACTGATCAGACCCCTGCCCCCCAGCTATACCCTGATCTGAGGGACCTCAAACCTGAAGGTGCAGTAAGCGAGGTGGTTAATCTAAGCCCACCGATGAAGCTGGGTCAGCCCTTGCACTCTTCCCGGACCGAGGCCTATCCAGTCAGAGTGCAGCAATTTGAAGGTCCTCCCAATGCACAGGGGGAACGGACTTTAGGGGAACGGGTAGTTTTTGGCATGTCCCCTTCACCCCGGCAGAGATCCGCACATTCTGGCTGAGCTCCCGGACTATCGAGTCAATCCGAGAGGATTTGCTCGAATGTTTGGACAAAACCAGTTCAGCTATGGTATGAGCGGGTCAGATTGTGCACAGATCCTGCGGGCAAAGGTGGGCATGGAAGTGGCCAGTACAGTGATTGCAGGGTGCTCTATAACCACGCATGAGGAGATGACTTCAGGGGGCAAAGAGTTCTGTACACAGCTAAAGGCAAAGCTTCCAGAAATGTATGGTGCTACCTCTACTACGGACATGATGAAGCTCACCCAGGGTCCTAATGAGGAAAGCGCCTGCTTCTGGCGCCGTCTCAAGCAGACGGCACTGGATGCGGATCTGGAAGTTGGACCTGATGCTCCAACTGAAGGGGTAAAGGTGACCGCGACGCACATTCTGTTGCGGGCCAAATTTTTGGAAGGCATCAATATTAAAATTCGGGAAAGGCTGGTTCTGGCCCGACCCGAATATAATGAGATGTCTATCCCTGCTATCCTTTCCACTCTTGCGGCAATAGAGAGGGAAATGGATAGAAGAAAACAAGACAAGGCCAAAGTTCTTATGTCCCAGACCCCACACGAAAAACCAAGGGATCTGGGTCACAGGAAGGATAGGCCCCCACCCAGGTGCTTCCAGTGCCACCAAATGGGGCACATGAGGAGGAGCTGTCCCCAATTACCTAAAGGTCGGTGGCAGTTCATTCCTGATGAGTCCTCCGCCCCTATGACCACCATGGTAAGTAACTCCTATGAATTCTCATAGGAAGTTGACAAATCGGTGTCGGCCCAGATCCATCTTTTTCTAGAGGAATTAAAATATCCCCTCCCTTGCCTCACCGACACCAGTGCAGCAAGAACGGTCCTGCAAAAACAGGACATCCAAGGCAAGGTACCCCTCTCAGGGGAAAGCCCTCCTAACCCCTACTAACCTCACTATCAAACGATGCACTATTCTTAACCCAGCTTCTCTTCTTCCTGTGTTGGAAGATGAGAAGGGGGGGGGAGGACAGCAATGACAGTGCTGAATTTTGCAACACGACTAACAATACTAACACCTCTTCTGCTAACATGTCTTCTTTGTCCACTATTAACCTCTCTTCCAAAGGACACGACTGCATTTTTTTGGTGGAACTGGAGTCAGCGGCGACACACCCCATATCATCCCGAGAGTAGCGGTAAGGTTGAACGTCTTAACGGAATCCTTAAAAACAGGATCTCCAACGTCTTCCGATACCCAAAAACCTTGGCCTGAGTGTCCCCCCATTGCCCCCTATTCCATCCGGAATGCCCCTCGGCAACCACATGGGCTGTCACCCTACGAGGTGTTGTTTGGGGGACCTCCCAAAAACAGGGTTGTACTTTCCTCACAGTTGTCATCTTTGCATTCACAGCTTACAGGTTATGTGCAATCTCTGCAACGGGAGCTGCAGAAGATACACCATCGGGTTCGCGAATCGCTCCCCGATCCAAATGCAATAACAGGTGTTCTTTCTATTAGCCAGGTGATTGGGTCGTCCTAAAGAAACATCAAAGAACCGGACTCGAGCCACGGTTCACCGGACCATACCAAGTCCAGCTGATGACACCTACCTCACTCAAGCTCGAGGGACGAGACAACTGGGTGCACGCAAGCCACTGCAAGAAGCTTTTCAGCTACACCAGAGAATGAGGGGTGTCATTTTCCTTTTTCTTTTTGTTTGTATGTCATACATGTGTGTGAACGGAGGAAAAGACGGCAGATACCCCAACCTTTTATTTAAAATGCACCTGCGTTTAGCCAGAACCGCCAACAAAACCAACTGTTGGGTATGCTCTAAGCCCCCACCCAGTCATCACATGTCCGCAATGGCCGCTGTTCATGCCCTATATGACATCCGCGTCGGCATGAAAAAGCAAGGGACCCCTGGTCAGCCCCCACGTAGACATTTGTCGGTAGAACTTAATGACACATTTTTAGCAGGTAACATCAGTTTTAGCACCAATATTAGCTCTAGCTCCTGTAGGACCCTCGTCAGTCCATTATGGGTAACTGGGCAGCTAGGCAGCCCTCAGGTGTGCTTTAACATCAGCTTTGGCACAGGTAACAAGTTTGTTGGGACTACCACCTGCGAGGGAGGTATCACTGTCAATCTGACTAACCAGACTTCCCTTCTGAGTAACCACACTGACCGACCAGACCACGTTTGTTGGAAGGACGGATGTGATGTGCAGACTGAGGGAGCAATCCCCCAGTCTGTGCAACTGTTGCTCAGTGCCAGAGGCCGAACGAGGAACTCCTCCTGCTCTGCTCTGACAGGTCCATACTATTTTCTTTGTGGTTCGGCAGCCTATAGAACATTTCCCCAGAACGCGAAAGGTTCGTGTGCCCTCATAAAGCTAGTCCCAACATCCTATGTAGTGATGGATCATGAAGAGTTGATGGTCCACAAGAAGGTAAGGATGGCAGGGAGAGTTCGCAGAGAGCTGTTCTCTGAGGGCGACCAGGCATGGGCTTGGTTCCCCTCATGGACAGGATGGGGAATAGAACTTATGAAGCGCCTGAACAATTTTTCTGTCATCGTGGATAGTATGTTTAACGAGACCGTAGAGGCTGTCAGAGAAATTGCCCAAGAACAACGGCAGATGGGAATTTTAGTGCTTCAGGAGAAGATGGCCCTTGATTATCTTTTAGCCGCCAAAGGGGGGTTCTGTGAGTTCATCGGAGAGGATTGTTGTACTTGGATAGAAGACACCGATGACAAGGTCCAGGCCCATATGGACAAAGTTAGTGAACTACAGGGAAAAGCTAGAGCTATAGCTAGTGAGGGTTGGAATCCGTTCAAGGGTTTGGGAGGATTGGGAGATTTCCTGTTCTCCATCGGATCTTGGTTGAAGGAAGTGGGAGTGTATATCCTGATGCTTCTCTTTTTCATCTGCCTTTTATATGCCGCGGTGAGATGTTCCTGTTGCCTCATCGACCGTGTAAGCCAAGCTCGGGCAGACGACCACATCTCCATGCCCGCTCCTGGGATCCCACTCCAACCACTGATCGGAGGAAGACCTCACCAACCAACCACCTTCTCTACAGATTACGTCCTGGCTTCCCTCTAATTTATCTCCCTGAAGACCACATTCTCCAAGACCTCCAAGCAAGCTTCAAGCCTCATCATGGTTTGTGTCTGCGATTTGGAAAACTGTCTGGGTCGAGACCAGCCTTGTGTGGCCCCGTCTGCAGGGGCAATTTGAGAATCTGCTGCTGGATCTCCCCAGACCACCGTGGGATCACAAGCCTTATTCATACCACAAGTCTGTTTGTGGTTTTTGCAAGAGCCTTCCTGTAGTGAAGGTTCCAACGCTCTTGAGGATCATCGCTTCAATCAAGCCTGTTTGCGTCGAGTCTGCGTCGGGTCTTGTTGTTTCAGGTACCCCGTGGAGCTTTATTCTCAGGGACAACTACAGGAACTCTTTGAGGTTTTGAGACTACACCCATCAAGCTGAAGAAGATCAAGAAGGGACACGAGGAGAATATGATAAAACAGGAGGGAATGTCATGGAAATTTTGTATTGTTGGTCGAACTTTAAATGTGTCATATATTCGTGTTATTCATATGTCTCTCGTGTGGCTTAATTAAAGCTCTGAAGGCTGCAATTGGGCCATGCGCATGTACAATGTATGTATTACAGTACTCAGCTTGGTAATGGATGAGATGGCAGATCTGCGCTTATAGACCGGCGTGTATACCACCACGGCATTCGATGCGAATGTCGCTGGCAGTAGACCGTGGGCCTGTATCCACATATCAGCAGCATAGTACCACATGGGCTTCATAACGCAAGGCGCCAAGCGGTGTGAACTCCCACGTGTAGGCTTATGCATATCTTACAACCCATTACCAACTTGAAACTGTATCTTGGATGGATGTGTTTTAATAAAGATCGTATCGGGCCCATCCAGGTACAGACTGATATTTTTAGGGAATGCTTGTACAAAGAATTTACATACCAATAGAAGCTAGTAGGACAGGAAATATGATCTCAGATGGCTCATGGGGGGGGAAGGGGAGGAAGTCTGCTGACCTCAGAAGACTCATGGGGGAGGACCAGTGATAGATAATAGGAAAGGCTATGCTCCAATTGGAATGTACATCCTGTGTATAGGCACTCCCCATTGCATTGTTCGGTGGGAGGGGATTGACTTTATTCATGTGGGGGGCATGTGTGTATTTTTAATAAAACAGAGAGCTGAGTCTGAAACCAGCCCTTATGTGAATTGCAACATCATCCTGAGAGTGTCGTTTGATCATTCTAGGGTAACGGAGCTCCAATTCTCCCACATTTCAACAGAGCTAAAGTATTTGGATGGGCAGGAATCGTGTAGTTTAGCTGCAGTCGTGGTAAGCAAGATTCGCACAGCTTCATGGGGGATTTCTGCGCATCCAACTGCGAGTACTCACGGTAAGGAGAAATTCGTTAAAGCGAATTTCCAAGACACGCGATGAGCCTTTTCAGCTTCTGCAGACCCAGATTGATCCCTGCACCAGCCTTTGAGAGGAGGAATTTTCCACTTCACACACTTCTGTAAGGATTTCTGTGACCTGCTGGACCTCCATTTCGCCACACGAGGGCGCTTCATCTCTACTATCTTCAGCTCCTGCCCATTACCAGACCAGAAAAGAGAGGGGAATCTCCATGATATCATATACACATGCGTATTATTAATACGTTTCTGGTTAGTGCGCATTTCTAACTTTTGCACTGGGAATCAGCGAGCACCATTACTGGACTGTGATTTATTTATTTATTGATTTATTTATTCATTTGCTTTGGTTTCATTTATTATTTATATCTGCCCGCAATATAGTAACATCACACAGCGCAACATTTTCTTTATATATATATTTTTGGGACTTTTATGTGTTTTCCTTGAATGTTCAGCTGCTCACCATTGGAGCGCTCACTGTATTTTTTATACTCTCATAGATATTTTCACTGTTTTTTGCACTTAAAACGGCAATTTTAGTCAGTAAAAATGTGACTCTGTCAGTAAATGTCATGATTTTTGTCAGTAAAAAATAGGTGATGTTTGTAAATTTTGGGTGTCCCATCAGGAAATTTCACTTTGGGGGTTGGCAACACTATTGGTAAAGCTTATGCCAACACTATATAAATTATTTGCCTTAATAAACCACTAATGAGCCATTGACAGCCTTTGGATTTAGAGGGGTCTCATTTAAATCAGAATTTACTCTTTGGAGTCATTGTTTTCACTGTTTGGATTCACTTATACACTTATTGGAAAACCAGCAACACAGTTAATGTAACAACAGTAAAGCATCCTGAGACTTTATGTCAAGGGATACACAACTATTGTCCCATCCCTCTGCAGACTTCTGCTTGATCGTGTTCTATCCAGTGGAGGCTATGAGCTTGATATACAGTGTCTAATACTACAGCCCTAGCAAAAAGTTTTGAGAATATTAATTTACTTGTAATGAAGCATGCAGTCATCAAAAAGGGATTCATGGCCAAGGTTATTGCTGCTACTAAGATTGCACCTAAATCAACCATTTATCGGATCATCAAGAACTTCAAGGAGAGAGGTTCAATTGTTGTGAAGTAGGCTTCACCCAAGAAAGTCCAGCAAGTGCCAGGACTGCCTCCTAAAGTTGATTCAGCTGCAAAATCGGGGTACTTCCAGTGCAGAGCTTGCTCAGGAATGGCAGCAGGCAGGTGTGAGTGCATCTGCACGCACAGTGAGGAAAAAGACTTTTGGAGGATGGTCTGGTGTGAAGAAGGGCAGCAAATTAAGCCACTTCTCTCCAGGAAAAACATCAGTGACAGACTGATATTCTGCAAAAGTTACAGGGACTGGACTGCTGAGGACTGGAGTAAAGTCATTTTTTCTGATGAATCCCCTTTCCGATTGTTTGGGGCATCTGGAAAAACCTTGTCCGCAGAAGAAAAGGTGAGTGCTACCATGAGTCCTATGTCATGTCAATAGTAAAGCATCCTGAGACCATTCATGTGTGGGGTTGCTTCTCAGTCAAGGGAGTGGGCTCACTCACAATTTTGCCTAAGAACACAGCCATGAATAAAGCATAGTACAAAAAAAAATCTTCTGACAGCAACTTCTCCCAATCATCCAAGAACAGTTTGGGGACAAACAATGCCTTTTCCAGCATGGTGAAGCACCCTGCCATAAGGCAAAAGTGATAGCTAAGTGTCTTGGGGAACAAAACATCGAAACTCCCCAGACCTTTATCCCATTGAGAACTTGTGATCAATCCTCAAGAGGTGGGTGAACAAAACCTCCCAACAAATTATGACAAACTCAAAACATTGATTATGCAAGGATGGGCTGCTAGCAGTCAGGATGTGGCAGAGAACATTTGACCGGCAGTGAAGAGGCATTGTATCACCTCCTAACCACCTGCTTTAACCCTTTAAACCTTGCACAAGCATCCTCATTCATTTGACTGGTCACGATTGGCAGGCGCAAAGGGGGTATACTTCCTGCCACAGCTGCAAAGCTGCAGCATGCATAAACCTCTAGCTGCTTCCTCTGCAGCTAAATGGGTTAACGGTTGATGGGCTGTAAAACTGCAGCTCAACCACAAGGTTTCACGGCTCCAACCCCATGCGTGAATGAAACCTAATAATGCAGCTATTACAGTGTCTCTGATTGTCACCACACCAATCACAGTGTTGCCAGACCAGTGTAGCTAGAATCAATGTTTCTGAATGCCACCACACCAGGCTAGTGCAACCAGCAAATGTTTTGTGGATTACCTCCACACCAGTCCCAGTATCGCCAGACCAGTGTATGCCAGCAAAAGTGTTCCTTATCCCTGCCACATCAGCTGCAGTGTCACCAAACCAGTGTACATGTAATTTTGTGGGTGTTTCTACTGTCCTTGTGCTCCAGGGCCTCCAAAAATGTGATAGGTAGTCAGGACTTTAGAGGCATAATATATGCCCCTGGAATGCCTGATTTTGGGCCCCTTTATGTGGCTAGGTTGTGAAAAAGTCTCACACGTGATATTCCCATACTTGGAAGGAGTAGTAGAATATGTTTTGGGGTGTAATTGTAAGTATGCCTATGATGTATTTGAGAAAAAACTTGTTAACATGACAAATTTAATTTCTTAATTTTCCAAAAAACTGTGACAAAAAATGCACAACTTCAAAAAACTTACCATGTCTTTTACTAAATACAGTATTTACTAAATACTTTGAACTTTCTAGTTTCAGAAAAGGGATCATTTGGGGAGGAGGGTATTTATACTGTCCTGGCATTTGAGGGCATCAAGAAATGATATTGGCAGTTAGTACATCAGGACTGATCAATTTCATATATACAGTGTATATACCATAGTTTGTAAACTCTATGACTTTCATGCAGACTAAATAATATACACTGATTTGGCTAATTTTACCAAAGAAATGTAGCAGAATACACTGTGGCCAAAATTTAAGAAGAAAAATTATTTATTTGCAAAGTTTTATAACAGAAACTTAGAAAAACATTTTTTTTTTCAAAATTATTGGTCTTTTTCCTTTTATATTTAAAAATAAATAAATAAATAAAAATCCAGTGGTATTTACATATGTAGTGCCCACTAGGTGGGGTTAGTGTAAGGTAATTGTATTTTTGGCTCATGGTAGTGAATGAGCCAGAATTTCTATGTGTTCAGTGTGAGGTCAGGCTGGATGACTCAGCAGGTTGGGACAATACCGCCTCCACTTGGCTCTGGAGGTCCATGGAAGCTTCCAGAAGCCAATAGGCAGAAGGGTGGAGACCTCAATCTGCATATTCATGGCAGCTTGACCAGTTCCAGGCTAAGAGGCCTTTGTAGTGTGGTAGCTCATAAATATGAGAGAGCCATGCTGGCTGAGGAGGTGGGTGGAAGATGGATTGCTGAGAGGTATTGCTGTGTGGCCTGAGAGGGAGCCCCAGAGGAGGGGGAGTTCTACTTCCAGACTGGAGGCTGGAAGCTGAGGGGAAGCTGAAAGAGAGAGCTCCACTGCCCTGCCATCCACTGGGGAAGGACAGCCTGCAAAGCTTGGAAAGGAACCAGCCCAGCTAGGAGGCCTGAAAGCAGTCCTATCCACAGCTGCAGGACAAGGATAATGTGAGTACCTCTACATCCCCAGGGCCTAGAAGGGAGAGGTCTGCTTGATGTCAGTTCTGGCATGTCTTCAGGGGACAGTTCATAGCTTGACAAATCCTCTGTCCTGGGATCAGATATCATAGCCAGGTGGGTTGGTATTCTGTGCACCAAGGGGACCAAGAGCTCCTACTCATTGTCACGTTATTAGAAATCCACTCAGGGGACACCAAGCTCCTAGAAGGGGATTATTTTATTAAGGACTGTAATGGTTCTGGCTGGAACGTAGTCAAGTGTCTTTAATTTTTTTACTAAGTGTGCTAGAGCAGGAAACGTCCTCATTCTGCTATTTCTTCAAGCAAATTGGGTATCCCATAACCATCTTACCCTATTCAAGTTCAATACCTTAAAAAAAAACCCAAATCCATGGACTGTTTACTGACTCTGAAAGTATGAGTGGAAAATGTGTGTTGACTGGCCGTGCAAAGCTAAGGGGGATCCAATCAAACCATCGGCCCTTACGAAGGTAGTGCTACACATACAACCAAAAAAAGGCCTATCTGTGTCAAAAAATGATATAACATTCATTTGGGTAGTGTTGCATGACTGAGTAATTGTCATTTAAAGTGTGACAGCTCTGAAATCTGAAAATTGGCCTGGGCAGTAAGGGGGCTGAAACAGTCTGGTCTTGAGGTGGTTAAGGAAAGACTAAGTGTGAAAAAGATGATGGAGCAAATTATGAGTGTACCACTATGTTTACGTATTTGGAGAATGTAAAATGTCACGTTAAATTAGGACTCAAGATACGATAAAGGAGTCATTTCCTGCATCACTTCCCAAATGCAGTATAACCTTATAGTTGCAAGGCAACAAAACTATATATCCTATTTAGTAACAGCAAAAAACATGTCACACTTTCCCTGTCCCTCCTTAAATGTCAAATTCTGTACCAGTTTGTTTAAAATTTGAATTCCTTCTACGAAATAAACACCAGGATCCATTATAAATAGTGGTGTTATCAGCAGCATAAGTCCCTCTCTTGTGTAATTTACTGCCTTAAACCCCATTCATGCGTCTTTTATCAAACAGCATACGCACACAATACGTATGTACAAGGTGTATCTACAAACAACATGTGAGGGGCATGACCAGGAGACAAAACCTGTATTCATAGCTCTGTTCTAAAGCTTTCCTTTGTGGAATTGTTATCATTCAGTAGCAGGAGTGCTTCTCTAATAAACATCATAGTGCAAGCTGAATAATGGCCTTTATCTCTGTACAGCAGCACTGGTTAAACCACAATAATGCAATGACTCCATCCACAATTATAGATTTAGAGTGAACATTTGATGCAATATACAGATAATGCAGCATTTACTGTCGTAATAGATTGTTGCAAAATATTCTGCTTCCCCCTTCTGTGGAAAACGATTTAAGTGGTGCTTTGGGTTCCTTACCTATGTATACACCAAAAAGCATAAAAGTCCAGACACATGGGCTGAAGAAAAATGAATCAGCATTTTTAAGTAATAATAAACAGGGCTTTTTTTCAGCTGGAACTTGGTGGCACTCAGTTCCAGCACCTCTGGCTCAGGCCCTCTGCTCCCTGCTCATCACTATCACTTGTAAACATACAAGTCCATCTTCTGTGTCTACAAGTGACAGCTGGTGGAGGATGGGGACAAGGAAGATGCAGGTGCCTGGGGTGCAGTGCGGATGCTGACACCCCCACAAAATGATCACCCTGCAAGTGAGAGAGGCAGAGCCACCTACAGTGTGCAGGGAGGTACTACAGTTGTCAGGGTGCTTCAGCTCAATACAGCAACAAAAGTAAGACGTGAAAGATGGTGGAGTTTTTAAGAAGGGGCATAGATGATGGGGGCAGAGAAGGGGGGCTGCAACCAGAGGTCAGAGCTGAAGATTGGTGAAAGTGAGATGTGGATGGGAGATGCAGAGGTAAGCAGCTGTGAAAGAGGGCTGAACTCTGCACCTGTGTAGCACACTCCTGAACCCTGCGCTATGTATGCAGCACACCCCTGAACTCTGCGCTATGTATGCAGCACAGCCCTGTACTCTGCATTCTGTGTGTAAACCCCCCTCCCCGAACTCTGCACTCTGTACCTAATGCACTCCTGGTATTCAATACCCCTTTAAGACCCTCCCATTGTTAGTGAAATTTGACCACACCCACTAGTTGATGCGGTTTGGAGGGTGTGTGTGTGTGTGTGGGGGGGGAGTCATGGTTGAGATTCTGCACCTATATCCTGAGAATAAAAAGCCCTGATAATGAGTACCTCCAAGGGTTTTTATTGCTCTCCTGTTTTTTTAGTGGACATCCCTTAAAAAAATACAAAAATAAAATTGACTATCAGGTTGGGAATGCAGCATATTCCTTTAGAGGCCCGAAGAAGCAAAACGTAATCATTATCAAAGATGAGTAATACATTATTTATGAGGAGGTAGAGAAGTTTTTACATTTGTTGTTTGGACTGCAGTTTTTTCACATGCAACCCTTACCATTGAGTAGTCCAAGATCACATCCAAAGTAATTCAGAGTCTGGGATTCCACCTTCTTTACTGCAAAGCCTTCACGGAAAGCAAGTGGCTTGTTGCCCTAGCCACTCTGAACTTATATTTGTGGAGTTTTTTGGTTACAAAAGCCTCCATACGACTGTACACTCACGTGTTTCAGAACTTACTCTAGTGCTAATTAACCACAAGTGGTGAAAAGTCATTTTTGTGTAAACAGAGTAACACTTGCTTTAAAAGGTTATGTATCCTTCATTTTCAACATATATGACATCGTAATGGCTTGCGAACAAGCATATTTTGGATGGTTGTAGTATGTTTTTGAAATGTAGTACTTAAAGCAGAGCTCCCGGCTCGGCCAAAGAAATTAAAAGTTAGAAGCTACAAATACTAGTAACTGCTAACTTTTAAGGACACTTACCTGTCTACGGATCCAGAGATGTCCTCACCTGAGCTGATTCTTCAATCGGCTTTGGGTGCAGACACCGGCATTTTAAGTAAAGGAAACCTACTGCGCATGTGCTGCACTTTATGAATGGTCCTGCAGGCTTCTGGGACCTGTGAACTGTCCCAGAAGGCTTCTGGGGACGGAGGAGGGCTGACCTTCTGGCTCAGATCGCTGTGGTGCATCTGACCTGAAGTGGGAGTTGGTACCTGTCAAAACCATGCACCCACTCCCCCCCAAAAAGTGCCAGATGTAGCAGTGGGGGGGGGGAACTTTTAAGACAGTCCAAAGCATGTCTAACCTTCTCTATTTGGTCCATTTTGGTATTTTATACATACCATTGGCAGTGTTTTGTTATATCCGTTGGTATCTGTTTGTTGTTTTTGTTGCCCTACTACAAAAGTAGTGTTGTCATCCTAGGACTGCAAGTGTGTTGGCAG
Organism: Staurois parvus; assembly: GCA_951230385.1. Taxonomy (NCBI): domain Eukaryota; kingdom Metazoa; phylum Chordata; class Amphibia; order Anura; family Ranidae; genus Staurois; species Staurois parvus. Next base: position 13,325 of record CATNWA010001319.1, on the reverse strand, counting down.
AATTACCAAAATAAATTAAAGGAACAAAAGTTTAAAAAAGTAAACAAATGCGACCACCACATCTAAGGACTGATAACTGGCAATATATTCCATTTCTGGGGGATTTTGATACTCTTTAAAGCTGAACTCCAGATATGATCTTCATTGCATAATTACATTGGTCCTGCTAGACTCCACAGTGATATTTTCTAGGTCCTGTGCCAAGTAGCTTCACCTCAGCACACTGACCACAGGGTGTTGCTTGCTTAGCACTGCCACCATTCACACAACTCCTTGTATTATGTGAGTGAATACAAGGCATTCTCTGATTGGATGAAGTGACTCAACTGAAGAGGAGATGAGGGTGGTGTTCCCCATAAAGCCAATTACTTTATATGTAACAGCAGATCCTGAGGTGAATTCTCTTACAAGGTAATGAAAGCATCTGAACATGTTCACATGGGTGGGAATCTTGTGTTTTTTTGTATATACTAGTATTTGCTCACCATTAAATGATGCAAGGCTAGTGGTGTTCAACAGAGCTACAGTACATATGTTTAGTAAGGTGATCTTTTAGTATGGGCCACCACAGTACAAGGTACAACTCAGTATTGTTGGTGTTACTCAGGATTATTGTTTCTACATTGATAAACACAAAAAACTTGAGTGATCATTGAGCAGCTGGAAAGTTGAAAAATTGTGCCCATTAAGTTTGTGTATGTCAGCGCTGCTTCTCTAACAAATGTTCTCTTGTAGATCCACCAGCACTAGAAATCAACAAGTTAGCAGAGATTGATGCACATGCCATACTATGACTTCAGCTTCAAGTATTTGTCGTACAATATTTTAGGTTTGAATGTTCAATACAATTTTCTTATTAGCAACTCCAAGTTCCTCCAATGTGCTGTGTGTTGCAAAGAAAAATAACTTTTAACTATTATAGTTTTTACTTACATCAAGGAAAAATAGATATACTAAATATTACATAAATAAAGCTTTACTTAAGACACAAAAATCTTCTCCTTCCTGTAAGAGAAAACAAAATCCCCAAACTAAAATACAAACATAGGAAAAGGGGGTCGAACTCCTTGGGGGCAGCCTTGACCTTGCTCTGCCTAAACTGGGTTGGCCAGTGTGTCCTGACCTGCTCCACTCACTGGTGCCTTTCCATGGGATCTAACTGCAGAGCTCTTCCCCAATTTAATGTCTGATCCTTGCCAGCATTTATCTGACAAGCTTCTATGGTCAGGACTCTTCAGTGAAGTTTAGGTGGTCACGATGGCATTTCTCTGATCACAGAGCTTCTGCTTTGGCACTCTTTTTGAGTCTAGTCTTAAAGTGTTAACATCAACTCAGATTCAGTGACTTCAACATGACTTTAAATTTGGGTCTTAAGAAACTATTTCAATCCAAAAGCTTAAAGTCCATGTAAACTCAAAGTTTTTTTGTTTTGGATACAGATGGGAAGGGTTTAAACCACCCCCGACAGGTTTCTTATGCTGTATACCACTGGGGAAATTTCCCTTTACTTCCTGTCTAATAGATGCAACAGGAAGTTAGAGAAAATTTTCTCTAACTTCTAGAACAGAATTCTAGACAGTTGTCCTTGTGACGAGTGTCCCCATTACCTCTTGTTCTGGGGAAAACCCATCCCCCCCCTCACTTTCTGTTGCAGTGACACTGGTCCTCAGTACAAGTAGAGTGGTGAATCTCCACAGTAGGAAATTAGACAGCATTAAAAAACTAACCCTTACCCACTCTAAAAAAAACTATAAAAGCTTTGCTTAGAGGTGTAGTTTTACATAACACCGAGTACGTGGCCAGCTGCCTACTAATTTTGTTTCTCTGTTAAGTAGTTTTTTTCTGTGAATACTGTTTGTGACTTTAGAGCAGGGGTCTCTAAACTGTGGCCCATGGGCCAGATGCAACCCTTTGCTTGCCTTTATCCGCCCCTTGGGACACTATTCTTTCCACTGTATCAAGGCACTATTCCATCCACTGACACCAAGGACTGAGCATTATTTTGCTCACTGACACCAACAATATAGTACTATTCCTCCCACTGACACCAAAGATGGGGAACTAATCTCCCAATGACACCAATAATGAGGCGCTAATCCTTCCACTGACAGCAATGATGCCATTTTTTTGCTCCCACTGACCACCAAGCCTATGGCATTGTTTACTCCCACCGATGCCAAGGAGTTTTGTACTCCCACTGGCCACAGTCCACCCCCCCTCCATCAAGTTTAAAGGACATTAAACTGGCCCTTTTTTTTTTCGAAAGTTTGGAGAGCCCTGTTTTAAAGCAATCTAAGCTAATGGCCAAATATGGGGGTTAGACATTAATTTGAGCATTACAATCCATAAAGTCACAAGCAGAGTATTCTGTTTCATGTTAGAAAGTGGAAGCAGACATCTGATTGTATGACAAAAGTCCCTACAGTCCCCTCTTCCTCCGTTTTAACAACTAAGCCTCAGTGGTCATGTGTGCTTTGTTGGTTTACAGACAAAAAAAGTGTCATTGATAAAGTGTTTAAAACAAGTGGGCCCTAGAAATCAAAGGGGAAAAATAGCTTCAAACATGTTATATAGTACCTTTATTACCGGCTAAGTGTTTGTACAGTATATGCTAGAGTCTATGCAGCACAGACATATTAGACGCGCTCAGGTGGGATACAGCGAATTAAAAAAAACATGTTAGCAATCAACAAATTAGTTAATTAAGGCATGATTTATTAATGACAAATTAATTATACCTTATTGTGCAGTTCTAATAAGCTTGATGAGTATTTTTATTAATCACCACTGTGCTAATTGCAGACACTTACAGAAGGAGCACTAATTATACATGCAAGCATATGCAAAAGAGATGAAGTTGCTGAGATAGGCAGAATATTTGTGCTATTTTTCTAAGTTTTTCTTCATATTCAAACTTTACATTTTTACTGATAATACAGAAAGGAAAGCAGCAAACTCAGTAGCTGCCTTCCAGCCGCAGTCATAAATGGATTACAGGCACAGCACTTAGATTGTAATTTACCATCTAATCTATTATTTCTTATTATGTATTCCCTTTTTTAATTAATGTACTGTATATGTAACATGTAAGAATAAACTCCTACTTGCTCCTGACTGGTCTGTTATATGCCACTGGAAGAGTTTTTTGTTTCATCTGTTGGAGAAGTGCAAAAAAAATGTTGATCAGAAGTTCAGAACTGTCCTGTGTTCTTTGCGCATTTCTTAAAGAATTTTTCTAGTTCAGATCTTCAACTATGACTAGCCTTAATGTTATAGAAATTTGAGTATAGGAGAGGTTAAGTAATATAGTAAAGGAGGATTCTATGTCGACCGCTCTGCATCATAAGCACGATAGAACAGCAGCACTTACAACCTTTGATAAAGTCCTGTGGACGCAACGCATCAGGTGGGAGTGGCTGTGATGTCATCATGCAAGGTAGGGTTACTGTGGGAAGATTTGAAAGGCTGCCTGTGTGAGCCCTATCTATTGACTTTTTTTGTATATACAAAGCAGTGTATCTCTTTCTCATAACTACCGTATTTGCCGGCGTATAAGACGACTTTTCAACCCCTGAAAATCTTTTGAAAAGTCGGGGGTCGTCTTATACGCCGAGCCGGTGTCAGGGCGGCACTTTTTTGAGGGGCAGCGACGCCCCCCCTCCTCCTCCAACTTACACCAAGTACAGGGGTGGGCAGACGGGCTGCTGTACCTTACCTGGCTCCGGTCCCGGTCCCATGACGATCCGGTCCAGGAAGCGCGGCTGCTCCTTCTTTTAGTTCGGCCGCTCGATGGTCCCGCCGCCCGCTCGGCTCCGCCTCCTCACCGGTGATTGGGCGCCAGCACTGGAAAGGCACACAGGCGACCAATCACCGGCGAGGAGGCGGAGCCGAACGGCCCTGCGAAAATCAAGCGGCCGAACTGAAAGAAGGAGCAGCCGCTCCTCTCCCCCACTGACACTAACGATGGGGCACTATTCTTCCTTCCCACTGACACCAACGATGGGGCACTATTCTTCCTTCCCACTGACACCAACGATGGGGCACTATTCCTCCCCCACTGACACCAATGATGGGGCATTTTTCTCCCCACTGATACCAATGATGGGGCACTATTCCTCCCCCACTGACACCAATGATGGGGCACTATTCCTCCCCCACTGACACCAATGATGGGGCATTTTTCTCCCCACTGATACCAATGATGGGGCACTATTCCTCCCCCACTGACACCAATGATGGGGCACTATTCCTCCCCCCACTGACACCAACCATGGGGCACTATTCCTCCTCCCCACTGACACCAATGATGGGGACTATTCCTCCCCCACTGACACCAATGATGGGGCACTTTTCTCCCCACTGATACCAATGATGGGGCACTTTTCTCCCCACTGATACAATGATGGGGCACTATTATCCCCACTGACACCAATGATGGGGCACTATTCCTCCCCCACTGACACCAACCATGGGGCACTATTCCTCCTCCCCACTGACACCAATGATGGGGCACTATTCCTCCTCCCCACTGACACCAATGATGGGGCACTATTCCTTCCACTGATACCAATGATGGGGCGCTATTCCTCCCACTGACACCAATGATGGGGCGCAATTCCTGCCACTGATACCAATGATGGGGTGCTATTCCTCCCACTGTCACCAATGATGGGGTGCTATTCCTCCCACTGACACTAATGATGGAGCACTATTCCTCCCACTGACACTAATGATGGGACACTATTCCTCCCACTGACACCAATGATGGGGCACGATTCTTCCCACTGACACCAATGATGGGGCACTATTCCTCCCACTGACCAATGATGGGGCACTATTCCTCCCACTGACACTAATGATGGGACACTATTCCTCACACACTGACACTAATGATGGGGCACCATCATTGGTGTCAGTGGGAGGAATAGTGTCCCATCATTAGTATCAGTGGGAGGAATAGCGCCCCATCATTGGTATCAGTGGGAGGAATAGTGCCCCATCATTGGTGTCAGTGGATGAAATAGTGCCCCATCATTAGTGTCAGTGCGAGGAGTAGTGCCTCATCATTGGTATCAGTGGGAGGAATCATGCCCCATCATTGGTGTCAGTGGGAGGAATAGCACCCCATCATTGGCATACCATACTGAAATAGCATACCATATTGAAATCAAATCTGATGTTTTTTCATTTTTATTTGGTGGTGTGTGTGGAAGAGGGGTAGTCTTATACGGCAAGTATAGCTCAAACGCTATATTTTAACAGGAAAAGTAGGGGGTCGTCTTATACGCCCAGTCGTCTTATACGCCGGCAAATATGGTAATAAAAATATATGGTATACATTATGAAGCATGGGCAGCAAAGTGGCTAAATGGTTAGCACTTCCGCCTGGCAGGACTAGGGTCATTGGTTCGAATCCCAACCATGGCACCACCTGCCTGGAGTTTGCATGTTCTCCCTGTGCCTGCGTGGGTTTCCTCCAGGTACTCCGGTTTCCCCCCACACTCCAAAGACATGGGATCCTGTCTAAATTGGCCCTAGTATGTGTGTATGTATGAATGTGAGTTATGGACCTTAGATTGTACGCCCCTTGAGGGTTAGGGTCTGATGTGAATGTACAATATATATGTAAAGTGCTATGTAAATTGATGGTGCTATATAAGTACCTGAAATAAATAAATAAATAATGAAGATTTCTGCCTTTTATTTGTGAGCTATATCAAGCCCATTCTAAAAGGAGAAGAAGCAGAAAAGGTGGACAAGTGGCTTTGTGGAGGAATCCTATGAAAGCTGGTTATAAGTGAGAGCTGTACTAGGCCTCTGTTTTAAAACATTGAGGTCCACCCCAAGAAGTTAGGGCACAACTGACGGACATGGTGGTGTTGGAAGTGATGAATAGAACTTAACATTCCACTGGAAGTAATGAAATACTCACGAGAACAATTGATATAGGAACACGTGGTTGGGACTGTATTGTGTGTGCACATAATTTATGAGGGTGTCAGTCTCTAGTGATACTAAGTTGCACTTGTTTTTGATTGGATATTTAAATTGATTGCATAAAGTTGGATAATTGATTTTTTATTTTTTTTATCATTGCATATGAAGGATATGAATTGTTATTAACAGAGCGTTGCTCAACTGTATGTATAATATAGCAAAGGACAATGGGCAGGGCTGGTTACACACAATCCACAAAAAGGCCCTGAATGGACAAAGTGACAGCCTCTTTAAAGTAGATATTTCAGGCATTCAGGAAGCTAGTCCTTAATAGATTATTCAAACTACATTCCAGCATAGAAATGTGTTATTTTGTACTAATAAGGAAAACTGAACACTTTAGTAACCCAACATTACTGATCATCACTTGTGATAAACAAATCAAATAAATCTCAAATTAGGCACATATGTGGCCATGTATTTTAGGGGAAAAGGTATTTTGGGTTAATCCAGTCTGTGGAAAACAACATGAATTGGCATTGCAAATATTCTGGAAAATCTAAATGTTTGCCAATTGCCCATTTATCCATCTTCCATGGTTCTGACTGTTCCAACCTGAAATCAGATATGTCTGCTCAGGGATACCATTTTTTGAATACCACTGCTCTTGAACTGTCTTTTTAAATAAGTCAATTAATGTCTTATGTATGAACATCATAGCCAGTCTTACTGCCATTTTCATTGCAATCTCCAGTCAAACAAGTTACTGCCTCTATGTTAGAAGAAGATCTTCTAAATTATTTATAAATGCCTATTCTCAAAAGAGTAATTAAGTAGATTAATTAATAGAAAGTGGCTTATTCAGTCCATTAATGGATTAAGCCTCTTATTTCTTCCACTGTATGGTCGCCCATTACCAGAGATGCAGAAAACACAGCAGCCATCAAAGTAGGGCAGCATTACCAGGGCAGACAGCATATGGCAAGCAGTATTCAGCACAGATCAATGAGTCAGTGGTGTGTGGAAATCTCAGTGAATCAGCTAAATAATACCTAATGCCTATGTTATATGCCACACTATTATAGACACAACCTAAGACTGGTCTTATTAGAAAACCCAAACTACCACTCCGGTGGCTTATTGCAGGAAATAATTTGGGGATGCTCTTAAAAGTTTAATGAGTTACTAATTTAATTTGTGAATGATGGAACTCTGGATTATTCAGCCTGAGGCATGTTTGGGTGAAGCAGAATGACATCTGCCAAAATCCACTTTTCTTTAGCAATACAGCAACAGAGATGATTTATATCAGACCCTAGAAGGGGTACCCTGCTAATAAAAAAGTATTCCAACATAGAATAATGTGAAGGCTTCCATTCTTCCTGCTGGATTTATATTTAATCACAAAGGTGTATGGGAACAACAAAAACTCCCAGATAGACAGAAATATTCACAGGAAGACCTTACTGTTGGAATATCCAGTGCATATAAGAAGCCAGAGCTTCAGAGACCATGATTCATGTAAATCAAGTAAAATCCCAAATATACGTGGGACTTTGTACCAACCGGGAGATTTCATGTGTATAAGTAACAACAAAACACATACAAAATGTATATTTTTTTTAATTAAAACATAGAATTAATAACAATTGTAACTCATGAATTGATCACTCACAATGTATACATTAAAACAATTACTGTCAATAGTGAGGCAGGTGAGGTCAAGTGAGTCCTAAAATAATGTGATATTGGTCTATGCGCAGGCATTGCTGCTTCTTCAGGACCAAGAAGAGGACGCGCAGTTCCCATATGTAAAGAGAGTAATTGTTTCCGAAGTATACATTGTGACTGATGTATTCATGAGTCCCATTTTATATGAATTCTATGTTTAAATAAAAGAAATTGGGTGGAAAATTGTTGGCCAGACAGTACCTGTATCCAATCAGATGCGGGTACTGTTTGAGTATTCTGACAGCCAGCACCATCAGCATGAGCTTTGTCCATCCATGTTGTGTAACATCAATGAGAAATTTGTTAGATTTCTTTAATTCAGCCTGAATTGGTGTATGGCCAGCTTTTTATTTAATTAAATTTTTACTTGGAAAACAAAAAATGTTTTTGTTTCTTGGTATGGCCAGCTTTTGATGACACATAACTAATCCCAAGCTTAAATGTACACTTTTGGTGCTACCTGTGAAAATGAATTTAGGCGCCATTAAATACTTCCAAACTGCCACTTTTGGACTATGTGGTCCTCAGTGATTCCATTCACCGACAAGGTGGACCTCACTTTTGTAAATGACACTCCTCGTTGAACGCATGACCTGCCAATACATTTCTTGAGCAGTGAATTTACTTGTTTAATGTAAAATTATTAACAACAAGATGATGCATGGATGTTACATTTAAAAAGGCCTGCTAATAACCAATCTTATCTCTCATTTATTGTGATGTACTATGAATTTATGCAAACATCCCATTTTCAACATTTCAGTTTGCACCTGAATTAAACAAATTTAAGAATTACAGAATATACATAATTAATACGGCAGAGATATACTTAACAAAAGTTAAAGCAATTGAACATATAGCTACTATAATACCAATGGTAATACCATTACTTCTGTTACCATTGCTATGAAAAATGCTAGCAGTCTTAATAAATTCAATAAATAGATGTACCTTTAGAATCACTCTAACCGCCTACCGCCCACCATATAAAGTAATGACAGGCACAAGGCGGTTCTCTCGTTCTGGGAGGATGTCATATGACGTCTTCCCATTCTAACCGCACATGCGCGGCTCCGGGAGCGCACAGCGCAGCGATTAGTGGTACGCTGTGTCCCTGGGACACAGCGGATCACGATCAACAGAAAGAGCCAAAGATGTCAGCTTGGTCATGTGATCAGCTGTGTCCAATCACAGCTGATCGCATGTAAAATAGGGAAATGCCGGTTATCGGCATTTCTCTCCTCACGATCTGTCACGCTGACAGCTCCTGAGGAGAGGAGAGCCGGTAATCGGCATTCCTCAGAGGGGACATGTACGCTGATCATCAGGGCACCGATGATCAGTGCCCTGATGATCAGTGTAGCCCCAGCATTGCCAGCTGTCATTGCTCATTAATGCCACCTGCCAGTGCTCATCAGTGCCTCATCAATGCCACATATCAGTGCCTACCAGTGCACATCAATGCCACATATCAGTGCCCATCTGAGCTACCTTTCAGTGTCACCTATCAGTGCCAGTCAGTGCCACCTATCAGTGCTGCCAATCAGTGCCACCTATTAGTGCCAGTCAGTGCCGCCTATCAGTGCCAGTCAGTGCCACCTATCAGTGCCCATCAGTGCCGACTATCAATGCCCGTCAATGCTGCCTAACAGTGCTAGTCAGTGCCGCCTAACAGTGCCAGTCAGTGCCATATATGAGTGCTGCCTTCTCAGTGCCCATCAGTGATGCCTGTCAATGCCCATCAGTGCCACCTACTAGTGCCTCCTCATCAGTGCCCATCAGTGCTACCTATCAGTGCCCATCAGTGCAGCCTATCAGTGCCAATCACTGCAGCCTCATTAGCGCACATCAGTGAAGGAGAAAAATCACTTACTTACAAAATGTTATAACAAAAACTAAGAAAAAAAATGTGTTTTTTTTCAAAATTTTCAGTGGTTTTTGCTTTAAGAAAAAATAAAAAACCCAGAGGTTGATTAAATACCACCAAAAAAAGCTCTATCTGTCTAAAAAAATGATAAAAATGTCATATTGGTTCAGTGTTGCATGACTGCGCAATTGTCATTCAAAGTGAAAGCTTGAAAACTGGCCTGGGCAGGAAGGGGGTATAAATGCCCTGTAGGCAAGGGATTAAAGGAATCAAAATTTCTAGTCCAAGAAGCTCTATCTTGTGGCAAGAAAATAGAACTACATTCATAAAATGTTCACAATAATAGTACGTTATAAGGCCTGCACATTCCGGTAACAGTGATTCTGGTTACACATGCCTTATTGATAAATCCGAGAATCAACTAGACCATGAAACAAACCTAACCAAGTCCCTGACCAAAACCCAATCTTATACTGGTGAAGCCTCCAGCACCTGTGATCTGCAGAATTGGAGGCAGTAGTTGGAAAAGGAATCAGAAGCTACTGGTGCTTCATTTCCCCAATTTCTTCATTCCAAACAATATCCTAACAATCCAGTACCATATGAGACAAGCCCTAAAGATGTACAGGTAATGTGTACCATTATTACAACAAAAAAGTAACCCTTTTGATGTGTCACTTCTACAAAAATGGTATGTTATAAAAAGAAGAGCTTTTGTTGTTACCACAATGACTGGTAAGGTGGTGCTTCTGAACACAGCAAATGGGATCCTTCCTTTGGGTAGTAGAGTGTTCTGGAACATGAACATACTTTTGTTATCCAATAGTTGACAAGAAAAACAAGTTGTGACAGAACCCAGAATTCCCTAAAACGGATGTGAGTGTAGTTATTTGTAAATCTAGTAACAGCTACTGAAGAGAAAGGCGACAAGAGAGAAAATGAGCCTTAGATTAAATAGTCATGAATTATTAATGACATAAACATTTACTTAGTCTTTTCTGAGAATGAGCCTGTACCCTTGTGGTTTCAGTGATCATATACTCTGTAGCTTGTATATATAATAAAGTATACAATGCATCTAATTTGCCTATGGAGCTGGTGGAAATCGATGTTGCTACTTCCCTTTAAAGCACTCTTTGAAATTTCAGAGTTTTATTGAATACAGCAAAATCCCTGCACCCCACTTATCCTTGTTCAAGCAGAAACAATCCCATAGTGACCTGGGTTTTCAAAGAATATTGTATTTACATTGTTTACTTCATTCAGTCACCCCACCTCTCAACACATGGCAACACAGTAGAAGGTAAACTCTTTAACCCGTGGTATAACTGTATATGAGTAGGCATGAGGAAAAGGGCAAACCCTGGTTTTCACTATTTTCTTCTTCCACATGTGCTAAAGGCATTATTACATAGCTTAAAATACATGAAGTGTCACATACAGCTACACCCCTATCCTAAGTCCAACCATTTCATGAGCTAATTTATATAGATAAATAAATTATAAAGGCAAACATTTTAGATATCGTTTGTCTAGACATATTTCCTCATCAAGGTCCCAATATCATGTGCATCTGCATCCTGTTAGATTTTATAAAAGCTAAATGACAAAGATAATGGACCACCTACACTGTGTCCGGCAATGTTTTACCTCATAGCATTAACTACTGAAAGTTATCAATCCAACACTAAAGGGATATTGTTTATAAATGTTACATCACCCAAGATTCACAAAACTTTAACCTCACCCAGTGATTCAACATTTTTATAATTGGAACTCAGTATACAATACTTTATCTGTGTGAATCCTGGGTAACATCCTATTTGAAAAAATGTATAAATAGACTCCCTCTTCAAATAACCGTAAGTGTGGCGCTTGTAACACAAGGTTTTTTCTGTGCTTATTCCATAATACACGTTAGACTCAGGGATCTGAACCACAATTAGACCCACTCACCACACCTTCTTACTTATGTTACCATTTATAAGCCCATACTAGGTGATGATGTTTTAAAATCTCAATACAGTAATACCCCTACATATTGAAGGAGTTTTCCATTCCAGTGAGCTCATTTGTAAGTCCAACTTGTAGGAAAAGACCAGCAAAGATAAGTGGCTTGCAGACAAAGGCTGTGAGCGCCTCAATCAGTGTGTTTCTGGTGGTGTGGGAGTCCAACCTGTCCAGAAACAAAAGGCACAGCAAGGGGAGATACGCTTGCACACCCCAATATTTCTGTCAGTTTAGGTACAGAGATACTGGTCAGTTTATTTTATTCATACAGTTGAGTGTGTGTAACCCATCTTTACCAGGAATTGGACAATGCAAACATCATTAATTGCATCTTTGAAAGTTTTTGCAAGTTGAATGTTTGGTATGTAGGGTACCTTACCAATAGCTGGGATAAATTACTCAAAAAAAAAAAAATCATAGCAGACCATACAATTTCCAAGAAAAAGTAATGAGAACCCCTAGGGATAACGAGTGGATGTATTTTGCATGAATTGCAGTGAAGATGAGTGTGTCCAAAATTACTTCAGAATCGTTTGTGTCAGGTCTGATCTGTCAACCTGACAGGAAAAGGTTTGTGGGGTTGGAGGATTAATGCTGCCCGCAAAGGAGGGTCAAACCAGTTAATAAGTTTCTCAACAAGATCAACATACATTTTCCTCCCTGCAACTTGTTAATATATACATGTTATGTGGCAATATAAACCAATCATGCAAACAGCTTTAATGTTTTGTGTTAGTAGTCATGTTCATAGCATACTGTTTCCTTGCAACTGAGTAAGTGTAACTCATGTAATTACGGTAACTCCCTTTCCAATTTTAAAGGGCTGTATTTCTTTTTCATACTTGCCAACAGAATAACATATAAACCTGGACTTCATATTTTTAAATGCTAGACAAGAGTAGAACCCAGGTCCCTGGGGATAGGGGGGTTGGGCCAGGGAGGATTGCTGCTACAATTTTCAATAAAAAATGTGAAATCTAATATGTATTCTAATTAACACTAATACCAGTATTTTGTGTGCCTGTGTATTGCTGACCAGAGCAAACACAAGGTCATCCAGTAGTCCACCGCGTAGATAAGAAACCAGCACTCCCTCCCATACCTATTACCCCCACCAAATCCCCAATATCGGTCAAATGCCACATGTTTGCAATATTAAATGAAATAGAACCAATATTGTGGTACACTGCACAAAAAAGAAAGTTTTTCAATTTGTGCCAAAAATGGGCAACAAAAGCAAAATTTCCTCTGGGTTTGGTGGGGCACCAAAAGGAAAAAAAAACCCCTGCATTAACATGTCACTAAAATTAAAAAAATTTTCCTGAGTCAAGGGGTGATTGTAAAAAAAACATGTCCCTAGGGGCGTGGTGTCCTAAAGGAAACTGTCCCTGGGTCTGGTTCATTGGGAATAAAATGGGCCTGATCAGTGGTAAAAGAAATCCATCACAAGGCTTCTCAGTTTTTCGACATAGGGGGATTTGGGCCCTTTAGACCAGAACCAGCACAGGAAACACTTCTGTCTTTAGAACAATAACCAGTGAGCACAGTGCTATGCGGAGGGGCAGTAACAGTAACAAAAAGACCGATTGAAGCCAGCAGTCCTAGGGCAGGCTTAGGAAAAAGGGCTTGGGGTCTGTACACACCCGCCTACCTCTGGGCACCATTTCATATAAAAAAAAGGAAAAAGGGCTGGTCCTTTCTTGTTTTTCTGGACCAAAACATGACAAAACAAGGGGAAACAGCTCTGAATGGGGAAATGACGTCACTACCACACATTGAA
>CATNWA010001318.1:0-49736 GCA_951230385.1 Staurois parvus | reverse complement strand
TTTTGCATCTCATTTGGAAACCAAGGGCCCCAAGTATGGAGGAAGAATGGAGAGGCCCAAGGCCCCCGAGTATGGAGGAAGAATGGAGAGGCCCAAGGACCCCGAGTATGGAGAAGAATGAGAGCCCAAGGACCCCGAGAAATGGAGGAAAAAATGGAGAGGCCCAAGGACCCGATATGGATGGAAGAATGGAGAGGCCCAAGGACCCCGAGTATGGAGGAAGAAGGGGAGAGGCCCAAGGACCCCGAGTATGAAGGAAGAATGGAGAGGCACACACTGCAAGATGCTTGAAGTCCATGTGAAGTTTCCACAGTCTGTGTTGATTTGGGGGAAAGCCATGTCATTGCTGGTTTTTGTCCCACTGTGCTTCATTAAGTCCGGGGTCAACCCAGCCGTCTCCCAGAGATTTTGGAGCACTTCATGCTTCCTTCCGCAGACAAGTTTTATGGGAATGCTGACTTCATTTTCCAGCAGGACTTGGCACCACCCACACGCCAAAAGCACCAAAACCTGGTTCAATACCGTGGGTTTACTGCGCTTGATTGGTCAGCAAACTCGCCTGACCTGAACCCCATAGAGAATCTATGGGGCATTGCCAAGAGAAAGATGAGACATGGGGCCCGAACAATGCGGAAGAGCTGAAGGCCGCTATTGAAGCATCCTGGTCTTCCCATAACACCTCAGCAGTGCCACAGGCTGATAGCTTTCCATGCCACGCCGCATTGAGGCAGTAATTGCTGCAAAAGGGGCCCAGACCAAGTACTGAGTACTTATGCAGCTTCTTCTTTTCAGAGGTCCGATATTGTTCTATGTACAATCCGTGTTTTATTGATTGCATGAAATATTCTCATTTTCTGAATTGTGGATTTGGGGCTTTCATGAGCTGTAAGCCATAATCATCACAAATGATGACAAATCACGGCTTGAACTATCTTGCTTTGCATGTAATGAGCCTATCTCATATATTCCGTTTTTACCTTTTAAGTTGCTGCACTGAAATAAATAACTGTTTTTCATGATATTTTTAATTTTTTGATTTCACCTGTAGATGTGCCAAAAGCAAAGCTTCCTTACCCTGACAAGGCCCTTGCTTACACTTTGATGTAAAACACATTTTTTTTTTTTTTTTGTATATAAACTTTCTAGTAGGGAGGGCTGTAGGGGCCTTCCTTATCAGGAATGCTCAAAATGCATAAGGCTTGAGTCACTGAGGTCCAGTCCCCAGGGTCCATGGCACATTCCAGTCTATGGAATGCAAGCCGGCTTGATAGTTGTGAGCGGTGGTGTGAAGATTTCCCCCCAGTGAACTGTTTGTTGGTGCACCTCAATCATGACTACATTGACATTATTTGCCTTATGATTTCACTCATTGTAACTACTACACTATATTGCTTTACGTTGGGCTCTCCATTTATTTAAATGGGTTGATGAGAATTTTACCATTGAGAACATCTATATGTGGAGTATTGCTACATTTTATTAAGAGAGGGTTGTATAACACCAGAGTCCATCTTTTGTGAAATATCAAAATTCCTTCATATATTGAACAGCTGTGCAATTCCCTGAGACAATGTCTGTATTAGAGATGGAGCGAAGTGTCAAAATTCGATCTTCGACTGATTCGAGCGAATTTCGTACACGAAAAATTTCGAACCGCAGTCGCGAACTATAGTTCGCTAGTAAGAAATTTAACATCTAAAAACAGGACGGTGGGTTGTTCAATTAGCTTACGGAGGAGAGACCTGTAAAAATATAGATGCAGAACGCTGTAACCTATTAATTTAAATGGCCCTTGGAGTCTGCCTGGAGGAAGGAAATATATGTAGGGTGTGCTCTCTATGCGCTCGCTCTGCGGCATCGCTTGATCTGGTTCGATCTTAGAATCACCGCACACCTAACTCATTTGGGCAGTCAACGGGGGCCAAAACCAGAGTGTGGAGCCCCAGTGTGGCGGGGGGAGGGAGCGCAAGGGGGGCCATCACCCCCGCAAATTTCGTTTTTTTCCCCCGGGGTTTTTTTCTATTTTTTTTTTTCCCCCCTTTAATTTTAAAAACCCCCCCCCGGGCCCCCTTTTTTAAATTTTTAAAAAATTTTTTTTAAAAATTTTTTTATTTTTTTTTTAAAACCCCAGAAGGGTTTTAACCCCCTTTTTAAAACCCCAAAAAAAAAAACCCCCCGGGGTCCCCCCCCTTTCCCCCCCCCCCCTTTTTTTCCCCCCCCCAAAAAAAATTTAAAATTTTTTTTTTCCCTTTTTTTTCCCCCTTTTTTTTTCCCCCCCCCGGTTTTTCCCCTTTCCCCCCCCTTTTGGTTTCCATTTTTAAATTACCCTAATTTTTTTTTTTTCCCCCTTTTTTTTTTTTTTTCCCTTTTTTTTTTTAAAAACCCCCCCCCCGGGGTTTTTTTCCCAAAAAAATTTTTTTTTTTTTTTTTTTTTGGGGGGTTTTTTTTTTTTAAAAAAACCCGTTCCCCCCCTTTTTAACCCTTTTTTTTTTTTTTCCCCCCGGGGTTTTTTTTTTTTCCCAAAATTTTTTTTTTAAAACCTTTTTCCCCCAAATTTTTTTCCCCCCCCCTTTTTGGGGGGGAAAAAAATTTTTGGGGTTTTTTTTTTGGGGGCCCCCGGGTTTAAAAAATTTTTTTTTTCCCCCCCCCCCCCCCCCCAAAAAAAAAATTTTTTCCCCCCCAAAAAATTTTTTTTGGGGGGGTTAAATTTTTAAAATTTTTTAAAAAAAAAAGGGGGGCCCAAACCCCCCTTTTTCCCCCGGGGGGGGCCCCCTTTGGAAACCCCCTTTTTTTTTTTTTTTAAAATCCCGGGGGCCCCCCCCAAACCTTAAAAAAAAAAAATTTTTGGGGCCCTTTTTCCCCCAAAATTTTTTTGGGTTTTTCCCTTTTTTTTTTGGGGGGGGCCCCCCCCAAAATTTTGGGGGCCAAAACCCCCCCCCCCTTTTCCCCCCCCCTTTTTTTTAAAATTTTTTTTTTCCCCCGGGGGTTTTGGGGGTTTTTTTAAAACCCCCGGGTTTTTTTTTGGGGAATTTTTTTGGGAAATTTTCCCAAACCCCCCCCCAAAACCCCCCTTTTTTTTCCCCTCCAAAAACCCCCCTTTTGGGGCCCCCCCAAAAAAAAAAATTTTTTTTTCCCCCCGGGGGCCACTTTTTTGGGGGCCCCCTTTTTTTTTTCCCCCCCCCTTTTTTGGGGGGGCCCCCCAAAAAAACCCCCTTTTCCCCCCCCCCTTTTTTTTTCCCCCTTTCCCCCCTTTTTTAAAAAAAACCCCCGGGGTTTTCCCCCCCCCCGGGGGGGGTTTTTTTTAAAAAACCCTTTTTTTTTCCCGGGTTTAAAAAAAACCCGTTTTTAAACCCCCCAAACTTGGGGCCCCCTTTTGGGGGGGGCCCCCCGGGGGGCCCCCCCCTTTTTTCCGGAAAAAAAACCCCCCCCCCTTTTTTCCCAAACCCCCTTTTTTGGGGGTTTTTTTGGGCCCCCCCCTTTTTTTTGGGGCCAAAATTTTTCCTTTTTTTTTCCCCCCTTTTAAACCTTTTTTTTTGGGGGAAAAGGGGGGGGTTTTTTCCGGCCCGGGGGGGAAAATTTTTTTTTGGGGGGGGTTTTTTTTTCCCCCTTTTAAAGGGGGGGGCCCCCTTTTTTCCCCCCTTTTTTCCCCCCCCCCCTGGGGGGGGAAAACCCCCCCCCCTTTTTAAAGGGGGGGGGGAAAGCCCCCCCCCCAAAAGGGGGGTTTTTTTCTTTTTTTGGCCCCCCTTCTTTTTTTTTTTTTTTTCCCCCCCCCCCCCCCCCCCCCCTTTTCTAAGGTTTTTTGCCCCCAGCCCCCTTTTTCCCCCTTTTCCCCCCCAAAACCGGGCCTCCCCTTCCCCCTTTTTTTTTCCCCCCCTTTTTTTCCCCCCCCCCTTTTTTCCCCTTTTTTTTCCCCTTTAAAAAAAAACCCCCCCTTTTTTCCCCCCCCCCTTTTTTTCCCCCCCCTTTTTTTTTTTTTTTGGGCTTTTTTTAAATTTTTTTTTTCCCCTGCCCCCTTTTCCCCTTTTGGGGGAAAAAAAAAAAACCCGTTTTTTTCCCCCCCTTTGTCCCCCCCCCTTTTTTCCGGGTTTTTTTTAAAACCCCCGGGGTTTTTTGGGGGGGGGGGGTTTTTTTTTTTTTTTTCCTTCCCCCCTTCCCCCTGTTGTTTTTTTAAACTTTTTTTTTAACCCCCTTTTTAAACCCCCAAAAGGGGGTTTTGGGGCCCCCCAATTCCCCCCCCGGGGTTTTTTTTTTTTTTAAAAAAAAAATTTTTCCCCAAAAAAAAAAAAACCCTTAAAAAACCCTAAAAAAGAAAGAAACCCCTAAGGGCCCCAACCAATTTAAATTTCCCCCAAAATTTTTAAAAAAAAAAGGGGGTTTGGGGGGCCCCTTTTTTGGGGGTTTTTTCCAAAAAAAAACCTACCCCCCCCCAAAAGGGGGAAAAAAAATTTTTTTTTTTGGGTTTAAAATTTTTTTTTTTTAAAAAAAAGGGGGGTTTTTTTTTTTGGGGGGGGGAAAAAAACCCCCCCCCCGGGGGGGGGAAAAACCCCCCTTTAACCAAAAAAAAACCCCAAAAACCCTTTTTAAAAAGGGCCCCCTTTTTTTTAAAAAAGGGGGGCCCCCCCAAAATAAATTTTAAAAAAAGGGGTTCCTTTTTCCCCTTTTTTTTAAAAAAACTTCAAAAAAACCCCCCCCCCAACCCCCAAAAATTTCCCCCCCCCCAATTTTGGGGGGGGCCCCCCTTTTGAACCCCCCCCCCCCCCAAAAAAAAAAAGGAAAAGGGGGGGGAAAAGGGGGGGGAAACCCCAAAAAAAAAACCCCCAAAAGGGGGGGGAAAAAAAAAAGGGAAAGGGGTTGGGGAAAAAACCCCCCCCCGGGGGGGGGAAAAGGCCCCCCAAAAAAAAAACCCCAGGGTTAAAAGGGGGGGTTTTTTGGAAAAATTTCCCCCCCCCAAAAAAAAAAAAGGGGGGGTAAAAGGGGTTGGCCAATTTGGGGGGGGGGGGGGGGAAAAAGGGGGGCCCCGGCAAAAACCCCCAAAAAATTGGGGGAAAACCCAAAAAAGGGGGGGGAAAAAGGGGGGGAAAGGGCCCCCCAAAGGGCCGGGGGGCCCCCGGGGAGGGGGGGGTTTGGGGTTAAAACCCCGGGGAAAGGGTTTTGGGGGCCCCCCCCCGGGGGGGGGAAAAAAATTCCCCCAATTTAAAAAGGGGGGTTTTTTTTTGGGGGGGGGGGGAAAAAAGGGGTTTCCCCCCCGGGGGGGGGGGGAGGGGGAAAATTTAAAAAAAAGGGGGGGGGGGGGGGGGGGGAAAAAAAAAAAGTTTCCCCCCCCCAAAAACCCCAAAAAAAAAAAAAGGGGGGGAAAAAAAGGGGGGGGGCCCTTGGGGGGGGGAAAAAGGGGGGGAAACCCCAAAGGGGGGAAAAAAAAAAAAACCCCCCCCCTTTGGGGAAAAAAAAAAAAAAGGGGGGGGGAGACGGGGGGGGGGGGGAAAACCCCAAAAATGGGAAACCAGGGGGCGGTTTGGGGGGGAATAAGGGGGGGGAAAAGGGGGGCCGGGGGGGGCCCCCCCAAAAAAAAAACCCCCCCCCGGGGCCCCAAAAATTTAAAACCCGGGGGGGGGGGGGGGAAAAAAAAAGGGGGGGGGGAAAACAAAAAAAAAACCCCCCCCCCCAAAAATTTTTTCCCTCCCCCCCGCCCCTTTTTTTTTTTTAAAGGGGAACGAAAATTCCCCCGGGGGGGAAAAAATTCCCCCCAAAAAAAAATTTTCCCCCCCGTTCCCTTTTTCCCCCCCCCCCCCCCCCCTTTAACCCCGGGGGGGGGGAAAGGGGGGGGTTTTCCCCCCCCGGGCCCCCCCTTTTCCACTAAAAGGCCCCCGGGCCCCCCCCCCCCCTTTTTTTGGGGGCCCCCCCCTTTTTTTTTGGGGGGGAAAAAGGGGGGGGGTTTTTTTTAAAAAAAATTTTTTTCCCCCTAAAACCCCCCCCCCTTTTGGGGGCCCCCCCCCGGCCCGGGCCCTTTCCCCCCCTTTTCCCCCCCCCTTTTTTAAAAAAGGGGGGGGCCCCCCCCCTTTTTTCCCCCCCTTTTTTTTTCCCCCCCCACTGAAAAAGGGGGGGGACCCCAACAGCATGCGATACTTCGCTTGTGAGGGAACACAAGGACAGGGGCAGGGAGAGGACACTGATTTCAGTGGGCTGGTCCCGGGCCATGCCACTAACGGTTGTGTCTGACGTACCCACCGACCGTTTGGCTGTTAGGTGGTCAGAGGTGACCTGGGAAGAGGAAGACGACCGAGCCCAACCAATCGATGAACGGCAGGGTGTGCTCGTGGGCAGACACGACCGCTGGATGACACCGGGAGCAACTGGCCTCCGTGGATGCTCGAATAGTGCTGCCAGTAGACCGCCTTCCCCCCCCCCCCCCCCCCCCCCCCTCCTCTGCTGCCACGTCTGCTCGCATCCCTCAAAACATTGCCTCCTCTGCCACACCTCTGCATGTTTGTCTGACATACACCTTTAATTAAACGTTTCTGTGTTCTGTGGCCCCAAGTAACAAGTTCTCTGTGTTCCTCAGTAAACAATTCCTGTGTCTGTGCGTGTAACAATTCTTGTGCCCTAAGTAAAGTATCTGTGGCCCTGAGTAACAATTCTCTGGCACTACCGTAACAATTCTGTCTGATCCGCGTGAGTATCGAATTCCGTGGTCCCTAACAAGCGTATTCTTTGTCTCTAAGTAAATGATACTCTGTGGCCCATCTGGTAACAGTTCTGTCTTGTGTCCTGTGCGAGTAACAATTACTGTGGCCCCTAAGTAAACAGTTCTGTGGCCCGTCGAGTAACAGTTTATCAGTGTCCTTGTTGCCGAGTAACAATTCTGTGGCCCGTATGTAACCAGATCGTGTGGGCCTTCAGTTACATTTCTGTGTCTGTGCGAGTAACAATTCTGTGGTCCCTAAGTAAAGTTTTTTCTGTGGCCCCTAAGTAACAATTCTCTGGCACTCAGTAACAATTCTGTCCATGTCCCCTGAAGTAAAAATTCCTCTGGCACTCAGTCACTCCCCTGAGTAAAATACTCTGGCTCACAGTAACAATTCTGTCTGTCCCCCTGAGTAACAATTCTCTAGGCACTCAGTAATCAATTCTGTCTGTCCCTGAGTAACAATTCTGTGGCCTAATAACGTTTTCTGTGTGGCCCTAAGTAACAATTCTCTGGCACTGCGTAGACAACAATTCCTGTCTGTCCCCTGATTATGAATTTCTGTGGCCCCCTAACTAGCGTTTCTTTGTCCCTAAATAACGATTCTGTGGCCCTCATTAACAAGTCTGTGTCCCTGAAGTAATGGTTCTCTGTCCCTAAGTAACTTTTTGCTCTGATCCCCAATTAATCGTATTCTTCTGTGGCCCTAACTCTGTCCCTGTCCCTAGTACAGAAGCGGTCCTGACCTCTGTTCCAATAACTGCAGGCAAATGAAAGAATTCCAAAATGGCCGCTATTTATAGCTCGACCATTACACAGGGCTTGCTTGGCTGGCTGCTGATAGGCTGATGCGATTCACATGTAAGTGAGGAATGCATTATGGGTCAGCGCGCCTTGTCTGCGCGCGCCTTCATCCCAGACATCCCCGCGTGGATCCGTCGCCGCACATGTCAGCCGCCATTTTCTGAAAAAATTTTGATTCGCGCGCGTCCGAATTATAAGGCTACTTTTTATCGGATTCGGCACGAATCGAAATTTTCCGATATTCGACTCGAATTCCACTTCGGATACTTCGATTCGCTCATCTCTAGTGGTGAATGTTGGCGCATTTTATGCCATCTAGTAGATCCAAGAACTGCTGGAAGACCCTAATGAACCCATTTCCTATATAGGGAAGATTCTCCTATGCAGATGCTTCATGATTCCTTACAGACATGTCTGCCTCTGCTGCCCTGAGCCCAAGCTTGAATCTAGTTGATTCTAATTAATTGTCCTGCAAAGTTTCCATACTGGGTATGGCGTGGCTGAAGTGCTATAAATACAGTTGGCAGTAACACACACAAAATGTTGTAATTAATGATTCTGAGGAGGATCAGGAACTTTGAAATCCTACTTCAATGGTAATAAATCCTACTAAAACCATCATCTAATTGTACTGATCAGAGAAATAGTCTTTAGATCAGACCGACTTGTGGGGTAGACTTAAGCATGTGTGTATATAGAAAAACTATATCCGGTGGCACTGACTGAACAAACACAAGCTGGTTGTACAGAAGTTGATTGTATGTGAAACAAATGCCGGGGATATTCACGGAGTTCCAGATAACATGCAAAATAAGACCGTAGGGAGAATTCCTTCAGCCAGGTTTGGGGCCACATTCATTGAAGAATATGGGCACACTCTGCTTTGCCTCAGATACTACCATTCCATGCCTTCCATTGTTACATAATCATTAGGGGTGGCCGGCTTTTGCTGTGTACATTGCCCTGGGGAACTGTTTAATACCTACATATCTAACTTTCCATCCCAAACTCTCTTGCAATAAGATCATTAACATTTTTGCATGAAAAAGGGTGAGGATATTGTAAATTATAGTTTGTATCTAATCCTTAGAGGACAAATCTAAACTATTCAGTTGGTGATATTAAATGCCACTTATTGCTAGTTCTGGGAGCTAGCCCTGTATTAATGGAGATACATGAGTAAAATGAGTTGGACTACCGGTTACTTATAGGAACTTGCACGCAATTGGACTGGTAACTATTGTGCATATCCTGGCACTTATCTACTGTATGTATTCCTTTATTGTCCCATTGTTTTTTGCACTTGGATATTAGAAGCATACTTGATGATCTTTACTATAGATTACATGTTTGCCATATTTGGGTTCTTGAACTGCTTCCCATCCGCCCCCTTAGTGTGTCCCCAGAGCCCAAAGCTGTGGGGAAGAGGTCCTTGTCCTAATCAACATGAGGACAAGGTGGTTTGTTGAGGGCAAGCAGCCTGGTATGGTTCAGGGGGCACTCGCTTGATTTCCTCCCCCCCCCCCCCCCTTTCCTGACCTGCCAGGATGCATCCCCCGATAAGGGTCTGGTATGGATTTAGAACAAAAAGGCATGGGGGTTCCCCTCAATCAATATCCAACCCAAAGAGTTTGGTATGGAAAGGGGGAACCACGCTTTTTTTTTTTTTTTTTTTTTTCTCCAATGCTAACAATTTTTTACATTCAGCTGTCATCGGGGGAACCCCACTGACAGCTGAAACCTGAATCCATGTTTCACTAAAATACAACATGACTTCATAATATCACTTGTGCAGTATCTTAGTAACTGAGCGGGATCTTGCCTCATACTCCGATGTGGTAAGATATTGCTCAGTAAATTGTTCATGTTTGCAGTCGAACTTTCTGTAGGTTTGAATGTTCAACTGCAAAACTGAATGGGGGGTGTTCAGCCCATCACTAATCTGGATGTTTGGAGAGGAATTTCTACAGCCCAGACATGGCAGCTCCAATATTCCTATCAGGTCCTTTTTAATCCTGGAAACTATCTTTAAGATTGTGGTGTTTTTGTGTCCCCCCCCCCCCCCCCACCATTTTCAATGTCCTTTTTAAATTAAACCCATTGGTGTACACTGTTGCTGAATATAAGACATGACGTTATACAACTGGCAAGAATCTACAGCCATTGTTAAAATGAGGTGTTTTTCTTAATTCATTATCTATACTCCCTCCTGTAGTAGTCTAAAATTAAGTTGTTCCAAAAAAATGTTTTAAAATAACCTTCCATTTTATAGTTAACCTTTTTTTCCTCCTGGCCAATAGGAAAATGATGGCTGAATGGGACTCTCCTTAACCCTGTTGGGCATCATGATGTCCTTCCTGGATCGTGCCTTGCGCATGCCTGCAGGGCCGTCCTGTGGAGAGATCTGTCACCAGCTGTGTACCTCGGACACAGCTGATTGCAGATCTGTCAACTGACTCATTGCCTTCACCTTGTGACCAATCACAGCAGGCCACACAACAGTTGTATACAATAGATGGCTTCCTTCCATGCCATCCATTATACCATCATCACTAGATGTCATTGGTCAGTGATCACATGCACAGACTGGGCTAATCACCACAAAACTGAATGAATCAGGTTTTTTTTTTTTTTTTGTGAAATGATTACTTATAGCAAAGAAATTCTGTTATACGCACTCGTTGTGTTACTATGGTAACCTTATACTACTTTGGTCATAGTGTAATATGAGATTTTAAAAAAAAGTAATACAAACTACAAAATATTCCCTTTCTCCCCCCCCCCAAAAAAAAAAAACCTTTCTATAATGACCTCACTGAGCATTCACTTCAATTCATGACATGAAGTCTGTCAGTCTGATGCTATGAGGTCTTGCTGAGGACATACAGATGACATTGAGCAGGAAAATGCTTTGAAATTTGTTTATGGTGCCTGAAAAATGATGCAACTATTGGGTGTTTTTGGATTTTATGACATCATTCATGTGTATTGTGGATCAATTTGAGACTTCACAATTTTGGGAAGAATATTTTAGGGAAGTGTCATGAATATCTTCTGATGGCCTTTAGCACGGCATCTACTGTCTTCTGAGTACAAAAGGTGAAGCAGCCAATTTTTCACTTACATGATATTTATAAATGACACGTCTTACCTGCTGAGCTCCGTGTTCATCCTCCTGACTTTATGTAATGAAACTGGAAAGTCAACACGGCTGGTTGGCGACGAGAGCAGAACATCTCTCGTAGTTCATCCTTATGGTATGTTTAGTCTTTTCATGTCAGTATCTGCCAGAAATATTGGTCACCAAGATGCTTCTGGCAGCATTAGCCAACATTGATGGAAAGGTGTTACATTCCCTTCCCCAAGGACACTTGAGCAAAATATTAGCCTCTTGACCATAAGTTACTAAGGAGGCCCCAGCACACAAATAAGTGCCAGGATATATCCAATTGTTACCTGTTCACTTATGTGTAGCTGTATGTCTTGGCTTTTCCATTTTTTTGATCAAGGTATACCATTGCTTGATTGCTAGCTTTCCATATTTGGGTCCTTTAAATGAACTCCATACATTTCCTCACTTTAGTATCCAAACTGTATTCCCAAGTCACCTATAGATAGGTAGGTAGAAGTTTGGACACAGGCACAATTTTCATACTTTTGGCTCTGTATGCCACCAGAATAAAAAATGAAACCATCCAAATTTTGAAGTGCAGACTTTCAGCTGTAATTCAAGGGGTTGAACATACGAAGCACAAATTTTAGGAACTGCAACCATTTTTATACAGTCCCTCCATTTTCAGGGGCTCAAATGTGATTGGACAAATTAATATAATCATAATGTTTTGTTTTTAATATTTTGTTGAGAATCCTTTACTGGCAATGACTGCCTGAAGTCTGGAACCCATGGACATTACCAAAGACTGTTTTTCCTCCTTTCTGATGCTTTGCCTGAAGTCTGGAACCCATGGACATTACCAAAGACTGTTTTTCCTCCTTTCTGATGCTTTGCCTGAAGTCTGGAACCCATGGACATAACCAAAGACTGGGTTTCCTCCTTTCTGATGCTTTGCCTGAAGTCTGGAACCCATGGACATAACCAAAGACTGGGTTTCCTCCTTTCTGATGCTTTGCCTGAAGTCTGGAACCCATGGACATAACCAAAGACTGGGTTTCCTCCTTTCTGATGCTTTGCCAGGCTCTAACTGCAGCTGTCTTCAGTTCTTGGTTTTTGGGTTTTTTCTGCCTTTAGTTTTGCCTTCAGCAAGTGAAATGCATGCTAAGTGGGGTTGAGGTCAGGTGATTGACTCGGCCATTGCAGAATAGTCCACTTTAGATCATTGTCAATCTGTATTGTAAAGCGCTGTCCAATTCTGGTACAGATTATGTTTAGTTTCATCTGTCAAAAATCTAAAAGCCAACCCAGTTCTGGAAAAGCAAAGACTAATTTTGGCTTTTCTATTCAGGCTTATGAATGGTTTGCACCTTGGGGTGAACCTTCTGTATTTGCTCTTGTGAACCCTTCTCTTGATTGTAGACTTTGACAATGATGCACCCACCTCATGGAGAGTGTCCTTCACTTGTCTGCATGTTGTGAATGGGTTTTTCTTTACCATAGAGAGGATCCTGCAATCATCCACCACTGTTGTCTGTGGACGTACATGGGTTTTTTTTTTTTTTGTTTTGTTTTTTTTCCCACACCTCCTCCAGGACACTATGGCCTCCCTTGACCATGATGTGGAAGGTCTTCTGGATAGAATGGTCTCCTATTCACAAGGACTACAGCAGGTAGACATAGATGTATTTCCTCATGGTCAAGGAGCTTGGAGAAGGTGGATATGTAAGAGTATTCATGGCAAACATGGAAACTGGTCCATGAATAACTATAATCACAATTTCAATTGCCTCTGCAAATTTGTGTGTGCATGGGAGTTTAATCTGCAGGATACAGATCTTACCAAGAGGTCACTTATTGTAGACTTACTCTAAAAAGGATCAGTAAGGTAGAATCCCTGAGAAATTCTTAACCACCTCCCACCCACCATATAGTAATATGACGGATGAAAGGTGGTTCTCTCATTCTGGGAGGACATCCTATGACATCCTCCCATTCTCGCCACGCATGCGCGGCGATCGGTGGTGCGCTGTGTCCCTCGGACACAGCGGATCACCAATCACGGAAAGAGCTGAAGATGTCAGCTTGGTCATGTGATCAGTTATGTCCAATCACAGCTAAATGGGGAAATGCTGGTTATCAGCATTTCTCTCCTCTTGAGCTGTCACACTGACAGCTCGAGAGGAGAGCCAGTAACCTGATTTCCGTGGAGGGGACATGTACACTGATGATCAGTGTAGTCCCATCAGTGCCTCATGCCAGTGCACATCAATGCCACATATCAGTGATGCCTGTCAATGCTAATCAGTGCCACTTATCAGTGTCCATCAGTGCAGCATCATTAGCGCACATCAGTGAAGGAGAAAAATCACTTTTATAACAAACTTTTTTTTTTTTTTGCAAAATTTTCAGCGGTTTTTGGTTTGTGAAAAAATAAACCCAGAGTTGATTAACACCAATATAAAGC
The DNA here is from genome assembly GCA_951230385.1 of Staurois parvus. Taxonomy (NCBI): domain Eukaryota; kingdom Metazoa; phylum Chordata; class Amphibia; order Anura; family Ranidae; genus Staurois; species Staurois parvus. The sequence goes on along the minus strand of CATNWA010001318.1, from coordinate 36,671 downwards.
TCTATCTGTCAAAAATGATAACTATTTCATATGGGTACAGTGTTGCATGACCGCGCAATTGTCATTCAAAGTTCAACAGTGCTGAAAGCTGGAAATTGGCCTGTGTTAGAAGCTTTCTTTAACCTAATATCTAATATCTTCTTATTAACAGTACTAACATAAGTATGAATGAGTTGGATCTTAATAGAATAATTGAGTTATTATATTTATATTTGTTCTAGATTGGGAAAAGTAAGGAATTAGACTTCATAGTCTGTGAATATACATATGTATATATATCTTGGGTTTTTCCTTTACATTCAAGCCACATATGAGAGCAATTAACTATACCTCCCCCCATCTATGTAAGAGATAAAGTTACACTCAGACTTTGAGAGAAGTAGATTGGAGGTTTTGTTTTAATACCTCCTGTTGGTGTCAATTATCTTAGTGGGACTACAAGAGAATACCAACCCACTTTTAGGAAAGGTGGGGGCTGGATTGCTCTTTTAAGAGTAGAACAAAGGTTTGAGTCTCACTCACTCTATAGCAGCCTTGATGCGACAGACACACACATATACATATATACAATCTTATTATCAAGAACTTAACTATATTTTTTGGACATTATTTAAACATTCTGTATGCCAATATTTTATTTCTAATTTTATGCAACGTTATAATTAAATCATCTTTTTGAGTTTGCGCAAGAAGTGGAAGGACTTTCTATCTGAACATTTCTCATCAATACAAGTTAATAAAATATCGAGACAATACGATATTTTACAGCCTGGGCAGGAAGGGAAGAGGGTAGAAGTGCCCAGTAGGCTTGTGGTTAACGAATAATAAGCAGGAATATGGCCCAATGCCAGAATTAATTACATCTCCTATAACTATAAAATGTATAAAACCTTAACAAATGTGAGTTTTTTTAACTAGGCATTGGGCTGACACTTAAGAGCAGTTATGCAAATAGAAAAATAGAAAAGTGTGTGTGTGTGTGTGTGTGTATGTGTGTATATATGTGTGTATATATATGTGTGTGTGTATATATATATATATATGTGTGTGTGTGTGTGTGTGTGTGTGTGTATATATATATATATGTGTGTGTGTGTGTGTGTGTGTGTATGTGTGTGTGTGTGTGTGTGTGTGTGTGTGTATGTATATATGTGTGTGTATATATATATATATATATATATATATATATATATATATATATATATATATATATATATATATTATATATATACTGATGTGGTTTTGGGTCATTGCGATTTTTAGAATTTTAAGATTTGTGTGTTTTTATGATATTTAATGTATTGCGGTGGTATTTCGTATTAAAAAATTTAGGGACAATATATGTATATGATTATATGTATTACAATATGTGTTTTACAGATATTATCGTTTTTATTTATATTCATGAGTTTATTTATATTCATGTTTGGATTGCATTTGTCTTATTGTAATGTGTGTCACTGGTATTACCAGATTTTATTATGATTTTATATTTGAGTAAGGAGGAATCATCAGTTTTCTATATATATCCCAGTATTATCCTGCACATGCGCAGTGGTCCGTTTTGACGGTATTTGTCAATCCCATTCTTAGGTGTGGGCCTTATTATGGATTGAGTCCTGGCACTGCTCACCTGGATTTATAATATTTTACATTTATATATTCGGTTTCCCTGGTGATTTAGTGACACACACCTGTGGTCTTATAAATGGCGCCCGCGCATGTGAGATCAGGTTGGTCTCCGGCAAAATGGCGCCCGATATGGAGACATATCTCCTATGGAAAATGGTGCGTTCGTAATGCGCATGCGCCATTTACGTTATTTAATGGATACAGTCAGGAGCAGACGCTGAAGCTTATCCCCTTTGATGATGTGCGGTTAGCACGAAACGCGTCAGGGTAGGAGCTACAGCGTCACTATTGCTTTGCCGCCGGCACCATGGAGGTCCCGGCGGCCATCTTTCCATTCACCTCATGGTCAGTGATTGTTTGTTTTCCTCACCTATACCATACTGCATATGAAATAAACATCTTTTAAAACGGTATCATGCTATTGGTCTTCTTTCTTTGTGGCCCTTGGTGAGTCACTTATCACCTATAGAGCCACCTAAGAGAGAGACCGTGGATTTCTAGCAACATCCAGCGGGTGGAGGAATATCTGGCCTGACCTGACCTCTTGAAGCTACTTGTGGATCTAGTGGAGATAATATATCTCTAAATGCGCAGTTACACTGTGCATCTGGTGAGTGCACAGCCTTATCCTTTTCACGTTTACTGCATGGAAGCAGCACTTTGAAGAATAATAACTGTCACAAGGACTGGTTTTGCACCGCATGTCACTTTGCTTGTGATATAATTTTTATGATCACATTAATCACTTAACCGCCATATTGATATTTTGGACATTTATACTATAGCGCCGCATCTTTTATGTTAAATAGAAAAATGTCTTGATGGGTATGGGTAGGTATCAGTCTGGAGGAGTGGACATTCCTAGGTAGGCTGTGTTTGCATGCAGACTGTCCTATATAATTATCACAGGTGATGCTGAGTCTATATGATGGGAGGGGGGGGGGATAGAAATCCAATGAATACAAAGAACCAATTAGGAACAGTCAGTCTGGGAGGGATATGATGCTGGACATCCTCCAGCCAGGAAATGAGGCGGAGCTCTCACTTGCTGCAGCTTCTAATGCCTGTTGTGATCTCGCAGTGTGCAGTGAAATCAGAGGAAGAGCCGTACAGGAACCTCTCCAGTCCTGATAATTGTCTGCTGATTGGTGGTAAGGCTGAGGTTTAGCTTTAAATGAAGCATAATACATTCTCAGTCTGGGAGCGGCAGATCTTATTGAAAGAAATCTCAAGTTTTGTATGTTCATTTGTAAATCTTATCAACTAATTTCAAAACCACCCATGAACTGGCCCTTGTTGGTGATCTATTGTCTCTGATTATATCATGTAAGTACATTAAGATATATGTATCAGTCCTTTTGGGGAGATTTGCTCTCTTCCTCTGAGATGAAATGGAAAGTGAGAAAGCTGTCAGGACTGAGGTCCCCCTGCAGGTGGCACTGTGGCTCCAAGACCTATAGGCTCCAGTTCTGGTCTCTCAGCAGCCAGAAGCTCATGGAAATTGGTCATCACCTGGTGCTCATTGCAGTGCAGGAGTATTTCAGTTCTGCCTGTGTTGCTCCTCTTTACCTTAGTGTTTTGTCCACCTGATCCTGCAGCCTGCTTCCCTCACTTGCCTGCTTGTTGCTTTACCATCTCCCATGTATGACCCTGGCTCTGACAGACTAGGCTATTTGAACTATGAACAACTGCCCAATCCAAATATATACACTCGGTTGTTAGATTTCCTGGTCTACTGTGTTTTTACTTTTACTTTTATCATTTTTTTTTTTTTTTTTTTTGCTGGGAATTCCAGAAGACAGTGAAGATATGTGCTGTTCTGCTCTCCAATACTCTCAAATACATATCCAAGAAAGGACTTGTACACATGGATTTGAAGCCAGAAAATTTGTTTGACAAGGAGTGCCCTTGCATCAAGATCAGACTTTGGCTTTGCTCGGGTCAGAGGGACACTGATAACATCCAGACATGGCAGCAAATCCTACATGGCCCCAGAAATGCGTGACATGACCATTTCAGATGGACTGGTTGTAGATGGCAGCATTGATGCCTGGGCATTGGGTGTCAACATCTAAATTCTTTCTACAGGGGAGTTTCCATGGAGGGAGGCCATCCTTGATGGTGTTAAATGCTTTGTTGACTGGCAAAATAATTAAGATGGTTAATCCTCTTGAAGCATGGAGACAGGTTTCCACTGGGATATGAAGGATGTTTACTGATCTTTTTGGCAGTTGATGACCCTGAGACTTCAATGTACTGAATTCCTCAAATACACGATTAAAAGCTGGGAAGAAACTTCAGATTCTACTGAGACCAGAGGATGAGAATCCAAGGAAACCTCAGCTTTTCACCCGACCACCTCACAGCATAATGTTACTACCACATCATTGCCTTACCTTTTTTGACCAGACACTTCTGGATCTCAGTCTGAGATGACTCCAGAGGCACAGAAGGACGACATGTTAGAGGGACTAATCATATTTGACGAATTTTCTTTACACATTCGGTAGAGGCATTGGTGAGGGAGCATCTGAAAGAACATCACATATGGCCAATTTTCACAGGTATGTGGCTTTCTTGAGAAAATAAAGGCCATAATAATTATATGTATTTGGCAGCAGGCAACTCCACAGTTCAAGCTTTTAGGGCCGTGTCACACTAGCAGTTCTGCACTAAGTTTGTAGTCATCACCTTTGGCCCCACCACAGATCTGTGTTACTAGAGCTGTACACAACGAAAAAAGTTGACTCCATTTTTAATTTTTATTCAGATTTGTTTCAGTTTTATTATTTTTTTTAGTTGGCACATTTGGATTTTTTTTTTGTATCTTCTAAGTGTGTGTGTGTGTGTGTGTGTGTGTGTGTGTCTTAAATTTCATAAGATGGCTATATGCATTCTATATTTTATTCCATTACTTTTTTTTATACTCTAGTATGTATTCTAATTTTTTTCCATTTTTAAATGCTATATTTTTCTAATCTGTTATAGATCTAGATAATCCTAATCCTACACATTTCATTGTATGCCTCCATTGTATTTCCATTAGTTTGAATTCCTTGTCAAATTCAAACTCATTTGGTTTGTTTGGACTTGTTCATTACTATTGTGATTCAGAGATTTGGATACATCTGAATTAGAGATGAGCGAATCGAAGTAGGCGAAGTGGAATTCGTTTCGAATATTAGGAAAATTTCGATTCGCGCCGAATCCGAAAATTAGCAGACTTCGGATGCGCGAATCGAAATTTTTCCTAAAATGGCGGCGACGGAGCGGGGATGTCTGGGAAGGCGCGCAGACAAGGCGCGCTGACCCATAATGCATTCATTCATGACATGTGATCGCATTAGCCAATCAGCAGCCAGCCAGCACTGTGTAATGGTCGAGCTATAAATGGCGGCCATTTTAGAATTCTCAATTTGCCTCCAGTCATTCAACAGAGGCAGACCTGGCTGTATTCAGGGAGAGAGTTAGGGCCACAGAAACGTTGGTTAGGGCCACAGAAACGTTGGTTAGGGCCACAGAAACGTTGGTTAGGGCCACAGAAACGTTGGTTAGGGCCACAGAAACGTTGGTTAGGGCCACAGATGTTACTTTCGTTACTAAGCGACAGGCACAGAATTGTTACTGGGGGACAGGCACAGAATTGTTACTGGGGGACAGGCACAGAATTGTTACTGGGGGACAGGCACAGAATTGTTACTCGGGGACACAGAATCGTTGAATTAAAGAGTATGTCAGACAACATGCAGAGGAGTGGCAGAGGAGGCAATGTTTTAGGAGCGAGCAGACGAGGCAGCACTAGTCGCAGTCAGAGGCCAGTGCTCCCGGTGTCATCCAGCGGTCGTGTCTCCACCGACAACCCTGCCGTCATCAATTGGTTGGCTCGGTCGTCTTCCTCTTCCCAGGTCACCTCTGACACCTACAGCCAACGGTCGGTGGGTACGTCAGACACAACCATTAGTTGGCATGGCCCGGGAGCAAGCCCACTGAAATCACGTGTCCTCTACCTGCCCCTGTCCTTTGGTGTTCCCTCACCAAGCGAAGTATCGCATTCTGTGGGCTCAGCCCCACTGTACAGTGAGGAAGAGCTAACAGAGGGCGGTCAGGAACGGGGGGAGACATCCGCCTCTTCAGCAGCCAGGCGAAGAAGTAGTGGCGAGGAGAGTGGCTCGGAAGCCGGTCTAGAGACAGGTCTGTCTCCTGACCCACACGCAGCCGAGGGGGCTAGTAGTGAGGCGGAGACCCAAATTGATGATGATGAGGCTGATCGCACTTGGCAGCCTCGTCGTCGTCAGGCTATTGCTTCCGCATCATCAGGAGAAGAGGGTGGCAGCTTGGCAAAACAGTCGGTGGGTTGCCCAGGAGTCAGCAGGGTCGCAGCAGTGTCAGTGGAGGCAAACGGCCACGGAGTACAGCACCAGCTCCACTGCAGCCTACCACCACGGCCAGTAGTGGTGCCGGTGTGCACGGAGGAAGCAGCAGTCAGCCAGTGAGGAGTATCGGGGGCAAAGTTTCCTACTCGGCGGTGTGGCAATTTTTTGTCAAGCCGCCCGAGGAAGTAAACGTAGCCGTATGTAACTATGTGGCCAGAAAGTCAAGCGCGGCCAGGGGGCCCATGTTGGGACTACAGCGTTGCGTCAGCATATGCAGCGTCGCCATTTGGTGGCCTGGGAAAACCGTGATAAAGATACGGCGGTTCTGCCCGCCCCAGCCCCCGCTCCATCACCCGCTCCGTTACTTGCTCCGTCACCCGACGTCAATCGCCCTCTATCAGCCAGTCAAGGCTCCAACACCTCTGCTGAGGGGAGTTGTCGCTCGTTGGCATATTCCGCTCGTTCAGATGCTCCTTCTCCTGCTACTCCTCTTCACGGATTCCGTCGCAGTCTTTCTTGGAATCCGTTTCCAAGAGACAACAGTTTGCGAGCACGCACCCGACGGTGCAAAAGCTGAACGTCCTCCTGTCCAAGTTGCTGGTGCTGCAGTCCCTCCCTTTCCAAGTGGTGGACTCAGCACCTTTCCGAGAAATGATGGCTTGTGCCGCGCCGCGGTGGAGAGTGCCAAGCCGTCATTTCTTCGCCAAAAAGGCAGTGCCAGCCCTGCATTCACATGTAGAAGAGATGGTGGGCCAGTCTTTGAGCATGTCGGTCTCTGCCAAAGTGCACGGCAGCGCCGACGTGTGGAGCTGTAACTACGGTCAGGGACAGTACAAGTCATTTACGGCCCACTGGGTGAACGTGGTGCCGGCACAGCCGCACCAGCAACTTGGACAGGTCACGCCGCTTTTGCCTCCACGTTTGCACATCCTTGGTCCACAAAAGATGTCCGCCTCTACCACCTCTTCTTCCGCCGTGTCTTTAGCCGCCACCCCCCCGTGCCAAGTCCCATTACCCGACCGGCATATCACATGTGCAGGGCGCAACGGTGTCACGCTGTGCTGCACCTGGTATGCCTTGGCGAACGTAGTCACACAGGGGAGGAACTTCTCAGTGTAATGAACAGAGAAATCGACAGATGGCTGTCTCCGCGCAAACTGAAAATCGGAACCATGTTGACCGACAACGGAAAGAACATCGTGTCTGCTCTGCGTCATGGAAGGTTGTGCCATGTGCCATGCATGGCTCACGTGTTCAATCTGGTTGTCAAGCGGTTCCTAAAATCCACCATCCCACTGCAAGACATCCTTAAAATGTCACGTAAACTTTGCATGCATTTCAGCCATTCCTACACCGCAAAGCACACCCTCCTTGAGCTGCAGCGGCAGAACGGAATTCCACATCATCGCCTGATCTGCGACGTTGCAACAAGGTGGAATTCAACCCTACACATGGTAGACCGCCTTTACGAACAGCAAAAGGCCATCACCGATTTCCTGATGTTACAAGCGGATAAAGGTACTCCCCTGTGTAACTTCGATGTCAGCCATTGGCAGCTCATGCGTGACACCTGCCGCTTGCTCAGGCCCTTTGAGGAGGTCACGCTATTCGTGAGTCGGCAGGACTATGGGATGAACGACGTCATTCCTCTGTTGCACGTCCTGGAACAAATGCTGTTAACAATGGCTGGTCAGGGTGCGGTAGACGTGGCGCACAGATCTCAACGCCACATGACCCCTGTGGGGGCAGGACAGGAAGAAGAGGAGGAGGTAGAGGAGGACATTGGTGCTCAGGAATTATTGAGTGAAATGGGTGGTTTTTCCACTCAGCGGACAGGAGTGGAGGAGCAGGAGCATCTGGTAGAGGAGGAGGAGGAGACAGAGGACCCAGACGCACCGTGGCAGTATGCTGTGGAGATGGAGGCAGTGAGTCCCTCGCATTCCTTGGCACAAATGGCCCATAGCATTCTCGCTTGCTTGCGTACCGACAGCCGAATAATGACCATCAGACAGAGGGATGACTTTTGGCTGTCCACCTTGTTGGACCCTCGCTACCGTTCAAAAATGGTGGCCTTTTTCACACCTGCTGAGAGGGAGGCCAAAATAACGTACTATAAAAACCACCTATGTAGTCAGTTGGTCTCTGCCTTTGTGCGCCAACGTCCATCCTCAGACACTGTGGGCCCTGTGCGCTCGCGTTCCGCTGCCATGGCAGCAAAGGAGGGGTGGGGTGGTAGGAGCAGTGGCAGCTCCACCAGCAGCAGCTGCCTCAGTCTGCAGTCGATGATGAGTAGCTTTCTTCACCAGCGCAGTGAGGAAACTACTAACCAGCCGCAGCAGCAGCAGCAGCATCAGGTGGACCTGGAGCAGGACCTCAAACAACAGGCTTGGGCCTACTTGGACAGCACCCTGCCAACCGAGGTAGACAATCCCCTTGACTACTGGGCAACGAAACTTGACCTTTGGCCCCAACTAGCTGAATTTGCCCTTGAAAGGCTGTCATGCCCGGCCAGTAGCGTGGCATCGGAGCGCGTGTTTAGTGCGGCAGGAGGTATTGTAACTCCGTGGAGGACACGACTGTCCACCCAAAGTGTGGAGAGACTCACGTTCCTGAAAATGAATCGGGCGTGGATTAGTCTGGATTTCAAACCACCAGTTCCTGACACAACTGACTAAATCCGCCATGAATCATGCCCCAAACATGTGCCACTTTCAGGTCTCCTCACACTGCTGGTGTGTTCCATTTTTTTGTCATAGGGTGCTGGCAGATTACGGGCCTCCCATAGCTGCTGCCAGGCCCCTAATCTGCCATGGGCCCCTGTACCGCCTCCTCATGCTGCTGCCAGGTCCACAGTGTCTCATGGCATGTGCCACTTTCAGGTCTCCTCACACTGCTGGTGTGTTCCATTTTTTGTCATAGGGTGCTGGCAGATTACGGGCCTCCCATAGCTGCTGCCAGGCCCTAATCTGCCATGGGCCCCTATACCGCCTCCTCATGCTGCTGCCAGGTCCAGAGTCTCTCATGGGTCCCTGTACGGCCTCCCCATTGCTGCTGTCTCCATCGCCACACTCTGCCATGTGCCACTTTCAGGTCTCCTCACACACTGCTGGTGTGTTCCATTTTTTGTCATAGGGTGCTGGCAGATTACGAGCCTCCCATTGCTGCTGCCAGGCCCGTAATCTGTCATGGGCCCCTGTTGTCGCTTGTTGGCATATTCCGCTCGTTCAGATGCTCCTTCTCCTGCTACTCCTCTTCACGGATTCCGTCAGCAGTCTTTCTTGGAATCCGTTTCCAAGAGACAACAGTTTGCGAGCACGCACCCGACGGTGCAAAAGCTGAACGTCCTCCTGTCCAAGTTGCTGCTGCCAGGCTCGTAATCTGTCATGCGCCCCTGTACCGCCTCCTCATGCTGCTGCCAGGTCCAGAGTGTGTCATGGGTCCCTGTACGGCCTCCCATTGCTGCTGTCTCCATCGCCACACTCTGCCATGTGCCACTTTCAGGTCTCCTCACACTGCTGGTGGTTTCCATTTTTGTCATAGGGTGCTGTATGGCCTCCCATTGCTGCTGCCTCCACCGCCACACTGTGGCTCCACACTCTGGTTTTGGCCCCGTGACTGCCCAAATGAGTGAAGTGTGCGGTGATTCTAAGATCGACGGCACTCATCTGCATGTCATACTGACTGTCAGTATTATTTCTCTTCCCCAGCAGACTCCAAGGGCATTTAAATTAAAGGTACAGTGTTCTGCACTAATATAAAGGCTCTCTGAAGCCTAGAAACACCCTTTTATAAGTTAAATTCACAGCGAATGTATTCGACTCGAATCAAAATTTTTTCACGAATTCGCCGAATCAGTCGAATCGAATTTTTGAATAATTCGCTCATCTCTAATCTGAATCTCTAACAAACTTTTGTCTGAATTTCATTTTTTGTTTAATGAAATGTTTCACATCTTTGATACTCTCAGAAGGTTGGGAAGTATGGTATGTTTTTCAGCCATTCCCAGAGTGGTGGGGCTCAGCCTTGCAGTTAGGAATACTGAAGTGAAACTAGAATCAAAGCAGTCACTACAAAAGGCTGTCTAGCTTACAATGGAAATAGGACTCTTGTCGGGTATGCTTTTAGAATGGTGCCATTAGATGTTTTAAATTTACTTTCTGTTAACTTCTCAGAATAACTTGTAACACAGAACATGTTCCAGCAAACAAATTGTACTGACAATTACATTGATGACTGGTATTGCTGAATCTTGGCTTCATTCTTTACATGACTGGGCCATTAATATTCCTGGCTAGGTTCTTTCGAAGAGACAGTAAATGGGAAAGGTGGTGGTGTCTGTCTGTGAGAAGTGAGCTCAGAGCAAGTGTGAAAGAGGACTTTGTGGATGGAGAGTGTGAGGATGAAGTATTATGGGTGGAACTGCACATGGGGGTGCGTACTACAAATGTTGTCATTGGAGTTTGTTAACCTTCGACTGGAGTAATGGGACTGCAGGAACAGTTAAAAAGCAAAAATGTATTAACCTACTACAGGACTATATTTTATTGCAGTTCATAGAGGCCCTGACTAGGAATGATGCTCTGCTGCTGACCTGGTAATCTCAAACCATGCAGATCTTATTACAAATGTCCATATAAAAAACCTCTGGGTAGCAGTGACCATAACATGATTTTATTTATTAACTGTAAGACGAGCACAGACGGGGAAAATAAACTCCACTTTGAGAGATCTCAGCCTTGGAAAATCAGCTCTTAAAGACTTGGACTGGGAGGGAATATTGGCATCAATGAGCACAACAAATGGGAGTTCTTCAAATACTGTATATTCCCATGGGCAACCAGTTTAACCACTTGTCTAACGGGCACTTTACGTGCTGTTGCACTTTGAATGAAAATTGTGTGGTCATGCAACACTGTCTAAATATGAATTTTTTTTTCAACCAATAGAGCTTTTCTTTTGGTGGTATCTAATCGCCACTGGGTGCTTTTTTGTGCTATAAACAAAGCAAAAAAAAAATGTATTTCTATTAAATTTTGCAAACGGGTAACTTTTTTTTTTTTTTCTCCACTAATGTGCGTTGCTAAGGTGGCACTGATAATCGGTGCCGATCCGTCCGACAATTGCTGGTTATCAGCAGTACTTTCCTCACACTGCGACAGCATGAAGAAAGTGCAGCCAATGACCAGCAACTGCATTTACCCAGTGATCTGCTGTCATGGGACGCAGCTGATCATGTGGTAAAAGGCTGCTGTGATTGGCCTTTTACTACATATGATCAGCTGTGTCTGGACCTGATGGCATACACCCACAGGTCCTTTAAGAGTCCCAAAAAATGAGAAACAATGGCTTTGAAATGAGAACCCAATTCTTTAATGACTGGTATAGTACCACTGGATTGTCGTAACACCAATGTGGTGCCAATATCTAAAGGATTAATCTTTTAAGTTATTTATAGACCTGTTTATTTAACTTCTATAGTTGGGAAGATACTGGAGAGTTTAATAAAAGACCACAGAGAGGAGTTCTTGCCGGAAAAATATTTTAAGCCACAGACAGCATGGATTCATGAAAGACAGAAGTTGTCAAACAAATCTGATTTCTTTATGTATAGCTATGTCTTGGTTTTTCCATAAGTGTTTTTTTTTTTCTCTGTACTAGATCAAATTCTAACCTTGCTCTATAATTTCTCTGTATATAGATTGCTGGCTTTACATATTTAGGTTCTTTTAACTCTACTCCATAAATTTCTGTTGTGTTCAAACACGCTTTAATGTTCAAACCTTATTCCCGAGGCATACAGATGTGGAGGTTTATTAGCATTTCAGATTTATAGGTATATGACCGAGGTTAACAGTATTCATATTTGACACATTTCTATAGTTTCTCTTTTTTTTTTGCCTAATGTAACAAGTGTGTGGTGGTTTTTTTTTTTTTTTTCTTTTTCTCCAGGACACTATGGCCTCCGGTGCTTATGATGTGGAACGTCTTCTGGATAGAAAGGTCTCCTATTCCCAAGGATTAAAGAAGGTAGACTTACAGAAGCACGTCCACATTGTGAAGAAACTTGGAGAAGGTGGATTTGGGAAAGTATTCTTGGCAAACAGGTCAGTGAATAATTCTATCCACTAATTCAATATCCTCTATAAATGTTTATATGCATGTAAATACAATCTGCCACACAGGCTTTTTTTTTTTTTTTTTTTTTTTTTTTTTTCACACGTCTCTGATTTTAGACTTGCTCTAAAATAAAAAGCAGTAAATTGAATCCCCGTGCAACAATTTGAAATGGCAGGAATATGGAGTAAACCTATATGGCCCAATGATGGCATTTATTACATCCTTAGGAAAGAAATACATCTGGGTGCAGCAGATCTTAGTAGAATTATTTTCAAGTGAAAAATCCAAAAATTACCGGCTTAAAATGTCCAGTTATTGATCTAAGGTAAACCTTTTTTTTTTTTTTTTTTTTTTCCCCTCCCCCAGAGGTCAAAGAATGACATGGAAAAACAGAACCACTCAGCGGTCTTTCCTCCCGAAATTCAGTATTTCGTGCTTACTTTAAATTCATCCCAACATCATCAGATGCTATGGCAACGCCTTCACCACCAACCACTTTGTATTTGGTCAAGAATTGGCACCTCTGATCTGCTCTCCATGATTATACCAAATGTAAGTACATTAAGATTGAAGTATAGAATTATTTTTTCTTTGGATAAAGTTAAGAGTTACAACTAATGTCAATTTTATGTTGTCTTTATCCTTTTTGGAAAGATTTCCTTTCACTTCCTCGTCTAGAGAGACAACAGGAAGTGAGAGGGAACTTTTGACATTAGTAGACGTCCATGTTAACAGATTTCCACTTGCCTTTTTGTTCTGACTACTTGTACTTGTTCTGAGTGCATGCATACATGCGACAAAAGAATCTCTAGTCTAAAACTAAATGTTGTAGCCATACAGATATAATTTAATTGTTTCTGGATAAGTAATCTGAAGTTCTTTTTTTATTTTGTTTTTTAGGTGGGAATTCCAGAAGACGCAGTGCAAAAGTGTTCTCTGCAAATCTCGAGTGCTCTTGTATATATTGCAGAGGAAGGACTGGCACACATGGATGTGAAGCCAGATAATGTTTTAGTGTTTGACCGGGACTGCCGTTCCATCAAGCTCAGACTTTGGCTTTGCTAAGGTCAAGTGATTAGAGGCAAGTGTGGCACCGTGTCCTACATGGCTCCGGAAATGTACAAAACTGACACTTCAGAGGTCTGGCTCAGGCAGGTTTCCATATGGCAGGCGTCAGAAGCTCCTGCACTTGGCAGTCTCCCGACACCATGTTCAGGCTCCTCCCCCTGTGATGGGCTTTTATAGTTGGATGTTGTACTGGTTTTTTTTTTTTTTTCCCTAAAGTCTACCCATTCAGGTAGACAGACAAGTAACACTAGATGCATATGTGATACGACCAGGTCCATGAACAATGCCATCCCTACTTTCCAACTGACCTATGACAATCCACGAAGAGTCGTCAATTTGACTACAGAACAATTATCAGATAATGAACTCCTAGTGCTCAAGCTGGGGCTAAGCTGCATTTGATAAATATGAAACCTTCACGATCTGTACCTGTTTGTTAGAAAACTGACGTGTGTGTGACTGACAGGGTCAGAGCTACACAAGAGAAGGAACTCATGGAACCAATGTAAACTTTCACAATGCAGGACTTCAGGGACTTGCGTGATCTTATGTTGCTAGATGAAAACGAAGTTACCAATGAGGTGACCATATATAATCCAGAGTTTTACCCCCCTCACAGACACTTCAGGAAAATTCTGCACTTTTTTCTTAATCTAACCATGAACCTCCAGCCATGGACCTTCTTGGTTGCTATGGTCAGTGATGTTAAACCTATCACTACCAAGGATTTTCATTTAACACCCACACAAAGACAAGCCATAATTGGATTGCAAAATATACCCAACATGGTTATTAAACCATCTGATAAAAGAGGAAACATAGTAGTAGTGTCACACCAATACAAAAAAGTGCATTGATATCTTGAATCGACAATGGTACTGGAAGGTTTCAGCCAATATGGTAGCTCAATGTAACATTGATTATAAGGATCTGTTTACCTCAGTGTATGTAGATGCCATAATTGACAAAGAAATATATGAATTTCTCAATGTACAATTTCCCTGCGAGGAAACCTAATCTTTACCGAAGATTCATAAAAACATGACATCACCACCAGGAAGGCCCATTATTTCTGGAATAGGGTCGATTACTGAAAATGCTAGCAGGTTGGTGGATTTTTTTTTTTTCTTTTCTTAATGTCACAAGGCTCCCTTCATATGTTGGGTATACTCTGGATCTAGTAAAACAGGTTGATGGCCATTCTGTGCCTCTCGACTCCCTGCTTGTAACTATTGATGCACTGCACTCGATCTTCCCTAACAAGTATTGGTTATGTGTTAGAGAAGACGCTGGTAGCTTGTGATGTTTAACTTGTGTGGCTTAACCATTAGCCGCCCGGCCAATGGCCGTTTGGTGGCTTCAAATGCGCTCCTGCACTCCGGGTGCACGCCATTTGGCGTGCTCCCGCACATGTGCAGTTTGCGCTAATGCAGAGCGGTGCAGCGGGCCGATCTGTCACCGGCCGTGTACCTCTGACATGGCCGATGACAGATCTGAGTACCGGCCCCTGTTGCAGGTACCATGTGACCTGCTGTGACCAATCACAGCAGGTCACATGACAGTTGTATACAATGGATGGCTTCATTCATGATGCCATCCATTGTACACTAGTGCCTAGCTGTGAATGGTCACAGCTGATCACATGCACATGTCATGTGATTAGCTGTGACCAAATCACAGCTAAGCACAAAAAAAAAAACAAACCTGAATGAATCGATTTTCATTCAGGTAAATGCTTGCTTATAGCAAAGTAATTCTTTGCTACAAGCAAATTGTGTAAAAAAAAAAAAAAAAAAAAAAAAAAAATACTGACTACTTCCCCAAAGTAGTACAATGTTACTATGGTAACATTGTACTACTTTGGTCATAGTAAAATATGAAAAAAAAGTAATAAAATATATATAAATTTTTTTTTCATACTGTCAGTCAGTGTCCCTGTTTACCGCCATGCCAGTTATGATGACGCTGTACTGCACTGGTGACAGTATGTAAAAAAAAAAAATAGTAAATTTTTTGAATTTTTTTCATTTTCCGAAAAATTATGACAACAATACAACTTCAAAAAACTCGCCATGCCTCTTATGAAGTAAGTCGGACTGTCTACTCTGCAAAAAGGGGTCATATGGGGGATATCTGTACTGTTCTGACATTCTTAGACCTCAAGAAATTAGATTGGCCGTCAGTACTTCAGGATTGATCAATAATCAGATCTATACCATAGTTTGTGAACTCTATAACTTTCCTACAAACTAAAAAAAATACATCCTAATTTGGGTTATTTTCACCAAAGACATGTAGCAGAATACATCTCGGCCTAAATTTATGAAGAACAATTATTTATTTGTAAACTTTTATAACAGAAACAAAGAAAAACGTGTTTTTTCAACATTTTTGGTCTTTTTTTGTTATTTTAGCAAAAAATAAAAACCCCAGCAATTGATTAAATACCACCAAAAAAAGAAAGCTCTAGTTGTGTGAAGAAAATGATAAAATTTTAGTTTGGGTACAATGTTGTATGACTGCGCAATTGTCATTCAAAGTGTGAGAGCGCTGAAACGTGAAAAATGGCCTGGGCAGGAAGGTGTAAAATAACCCAGTATTGAAATGGTTAAGTTGCAAACATACAGAGCACGATTCAGCAGACATCTTGGTTTGAGAGAGAGAAGAAAACCAACAAGTTTTACACATATGCACAACTGGTAACCTTAGTGTACAGTGCCATCTACTGGTCAAGTGATATTCACACAATACTATATAGTACATGCTGTTGTATTCCCAACAAGCAGGGTGATTTCCCCCCCCCCCCCCCCCCCCCCATCTTCAGGAATATAAGGACACCAACTATCCAGCCACCAAATTATGTCATAAAGAGACAGCTTGGAATGCTCACTGTTCAGTCTTGGTTCACAGTACACTCTATGTGCAATATGTTCGATTTTGACATAACTGCACTCACACATATTAAACTGCACAATTGCATCAATGCCTCCTCCACTGGGGCTACAACAAATCTCTTTTGGAAAGCTTATAACAGTGATGGCGAACCCGTGGCACGCGTGCCACAGCCGGCACGCCGAGCCTTATCTGTGGGCACGCCAGGAGAATCCAGCGGCGCGCTGTCTTCCCGGCTGTAGTGTGCGTGACAGCCGGGTCCCAAGTGCGCATGCACAAGAAGCAGTGCTCTTTGTGAATGGTAAGGCGGTACCTGGGACACGTGACAGATCCCAGAAGCCGCCGGACCAATCACAAAGCGCAGCGCTTCTCGCGCATGCGCACTGGGCATCCGGCTGTCCGCCCACACTACAGAAGCCAGGAAGACAACGCGCGGCTGGATAAAGGAACAGGTAAGATAAAAAAAAAAAAACTCTGCGGAAGTAAGAGCGGGTACCTGTCAAATTCAGGTACCCGCTCCCCCTCCCTCCCTCCCAAAGGTCAGCAGTCATCCCTGTGCTGTCCGCAGTCTCTGGTCATCTCCTGTGCTGTCCGCAGTCTCTGGTCATCTCCTGTGCTGTCCGCAGTCTCTGGTCATCTCCTGTGCTGTCCGCAGTCTCTGGTCATCTCCTGTACTGTCCGCAGTCTCTGGTCATCCCTGTACTGTGTCCGCAGTCTCTGGTCATCTCCTGTACTGTCCGCAGTCTCTGGTCATCTTCTGTACTGTTCGCAGTCTCTGGTCATCTCCTGTACTGTGTCCGCAGTCTCTGGTCATCTCCTGTACTGTGTCCGCAGTCTCTGGTCATCTCCTGTACTGTGAGCGCAGTCTCTGGTCATCTCCTGTACTGTGTCCGCAGTCTCTGGTCATCCCTGTACTGTCTGCAGTCTCTGGTCATCCCTGTACTGTGTCCGCAGTCTCTGGTCATCCCTGTACTGTGTCTGCAGTCTCTGGTCATCCCTGTACTGTGTCCGCAGTCTCTGGTCATCCCTGTACTGTGTCCGCAGTCTCTGGTCATCCCTGTACTGTCCGCAGTCTCTGGTCATCCCTGTACTGTCCGCAGTCTCTGGTCACTCCTGTACTGTGTCCGCAGTCTCTGGTCATCTCCTGTACTGTCCGCAGTCTCTGGTCATCCCTGTACTGTGTCCACAGTCTCTGGTCATCCCTGTACTGTTAATTAGTTTGCACTACTGTACGAGTTGTTTTTTCTAAACCAAAAGCTTGATATTCAGGTTTCATTGCAGTGTTGGCACTTTGAAAGAAATAAGTTGGTTTTGGGTTGCAGTTTGGGCACTCGGGCTCAAAAAGGTTCGCCATCACTGGCCTATAACAAAGCCCTTTGGAAAGGATAGAACCGCACTACTGTACCAGACACCTACATCTAAGACCATGTCATACAGTGAAATTATGTAAATATTCAGCACAATGTCAAGATTTACATAGAATCCTACAAAGACATTGGCACCTGCTACAGGAAGATGTCACACTAGGCAAATATATTATCAGATTATCCCGTGATGGTGTTCAGGAAGGCAACCTCCATCAAAGATTCCCCCCCCTTCCCCCCTGGCTCTTGATGTATCTTATCTGTAGCCTTTTTTTTTTTTTTTCTCAATCCCTTCTAACATTCTGTTTAAACTTTGTGATTTGTAATAGTACTGTTTGGACTTTGAAGAAGGGGACATTCCCCGAAAGCCTGTCCTCAAAATTGTATGTTAGTGCAAATAAAAAAAAAAAAGTATCACAGACAGTACTCAATTGTTTCTGTATACTTCTTGCATACAATTCATTGTATTCGCAGTGATTAAAGACCCTCATGGTGGGAATTGGGATAAGAGCATTCTGTGTAAGGAAACCATATTTTGTGTAACCTAGCTGAGGGTGAATGTGGGATCTATGTAACTAAGAAGCCTATCTCCCAAGGCCTGTGCCAAGTTTTTTTTTTTTTTTTTTTTTTTTTTTTAATTTCAATAGTTTTTATTTTAAGTTTTAGTAACAAGACATTGTAGGTAAATACGGTTCAGTTAAAAATGTAGTACAGGAAAGTAAACAAAACCATTTTCCCCACCATTTGGCTGGGGGTAATACTAGAATAAGTGTTGTTGGTATGAGAGGTGTGCTCAGTAAATTCTGAACTATGTAAGGTTGTAGAAATCTATAGGGGGTGGAGAACAAGGAGTAGGGGAGAGGGAAGGGTAAGTGCACCAGTCTAGGCAGATGGGTCAAGGTATTTTTATAGTGAATTTATCAGACTTTTACGGAACAGTTTGGGTTCTGTAACCATCGAGACCAATGGAGCTTAAATGTGTGATTGGTAGAATTGTTTAGGGCAGATCTTTTTTTTTTTTTTTTTTTTTTTTTTTTTTCCATATCGCATTGGAAGTTAAGATCTGTTATCAGTGAAGTAAGAGAAGGGGATTTAGTAGTGTTCCATAATTTAGTTTATGTTTATTTTCGCTGCCGATTATGTGTGGATGATAATGGTACAGGAGTCTCGAGGGAAATCGTTGGTTCCAATATAGAGGAGTGCTAGAGCAGCGTTTTGGGGTTATTGGAGTTTTAGATAATGTTGAGAGCATTTGGAAGACGCTATTCCAGAAAGATTTGAGTGATTTGCATGTCCATAGTGTATGGAGCGTTGATCCTAATTCTCTGCATTGTCCAACAGGAGGAGGAGAGTTGTAGATAATATAGTGAAAGTTTAACGGGTGTTAAGTACCATTGATGTAGTATTTTTAGATACGATTCCCAATGCGAACTACATGTGAGGCTCTATAGGTGATGAAGGTTTTTTTTTTTTTTTTTTTTTTTTTTTTTTTTTTTTCCCACAAGTGTGGAGGTATTGGCTGTAGGAGCGTTTTTTCCCAGTTAATTAAGGAGAAGATTGTAGGGTGAATAGTGAGTCTACTATTAGTGTGTAAAAGGTAGAGATGCCTTTACCTGGATATTTTGTTTTGTGAAGAAATTGGTATGCGGGGTAGAAAATTTCATAAAATGAGGAATATTTATTCGTAAGCAGTGAGATATTCTCAGGTAGGTGAAGTATTGGGTTGCGGGTAGATTAAATTTATTGTGGAGAGTCTGGAATGATTCAAAGTTGTGATTTGTGTAGAGATCTTTTATGTCGGTTAGGCCGGATTTTTCCCATTGTAATAGAGTTGGGGATGGAGTGAAGAGGTGTAGTATATTGATTGGGGTGGGTATGTGTTTGGTATTTTCAAATTTAGTAGTGGTAAGGTTGTCCCAGCTTGGAGAGAGGCTTGGATACAAGGGTGTTTAAGTAGGTATTTGGGGGTATTTGTGGTGTGAAGAGTTTCGAGGTAAAAGTGGAAGCAATGGGAGTGTTTCCATGGTAGACTATAATTTTTTTTCTTTTGTTGGGTGCCACCAAAAGTATATTTGGTCAAGAAGAGTCGCATTGTAGTACGATTTTAAGTGTGGAAGGCCTGCTCCTCCTCTGGATGTTGGACAATAATAGATTTGTAGTACATCTGGGATTTTTAGAATTCCAGAGGAATGTAGAGAAGACTGTTTGTAGTTTAGAGAAGATGATATTGGGAATAGGGAGTGCAGAATATGTATAGAATTTTGGTAATATGAACATTTTCAGAGTCGCTACTTGTCCCAGTTTGGAGAGTGTTGTACGGAGTGCTGAGATTTCTCGTGGAATAGATTCAAGTAGTAATTTATGATTTGCAGGGTATAATTGGTCTATTGTTGCGGTGAGTTTAATTCCTAAATAGGGGTATGTTGTGTTGGTCCCAGGAGAAGGGAAATTGCTTGACTAGTGACGTTTGGATAGGTGTGTGGAGATTTAAGATGGACGATTTAGGTTTGTTAAGTTTGTAATAGAAAACTTCTGAACAGGGGCGGACTGACCATTTGGAAACTCGGGCACTGCCCAGGGTCAGTAGGGGGCCCCATGAGATGCCCCTGGTACCTTTTTTTTTTTTTTTTTTTTTTTTTTTTTTTTTTTATAGGCTTTTTTGAGTTTGGGCAAAGACACGGGCCCCATGATCCCCTATTGCCCGGGGGCCCCATGAGTTGTCAGTCAGCCCCTGCTTCTAAATAATTTTGGAGAATTGAACGAATCCTTTGGAGATTTATGTGGGTTGGTTATCATTCGTATGTCTGCGCATAAAAACTGTTCCGTGTGGAGGTGGGTAATTCCTGAAAATGATGGGTCATTTATTAGTTTTGAAGCTAAGGTTTCAATAAGTAGTGTTCAAAAGGGATCTTCAATATCTCCGGATCATACAGCTGCACCTCCAGTAATGTTGTGTACCTTATCCAGTGCAGAAAATGCAGAAAAGGATCTTATGTTGGCGAAACAGGACAGAAGTTGCAAACAAGGATGAATTTACACAGACATACCATCAAGGAACATAAAGAAGATGACCTCTGAACACCTGTAGGACACAATTTCACACAACCAGACCACAATATGGAAGACCTCAAGGTTTTAGTTCTGAAAGGAAAATTCAAATCCATCCAGGAAAGAAAAACATTTTGAACTAAGACTGATAATTCTATTTGACACAAAAGATAATGGCCTTAATTTGGACATGGGATTCCTCAACCATTATCCGACAGCTTTATGACTATCTATTAGCTGAAGCTTGACCCCCTCTGTGTGATTGTAGTATCCCCCCCCCCCCCCCCCGCTTTTGATGTATCTTATCTGTAGCCCTTTTTTTTTTTTTTTTTTTTTTTTTTTTCTCAATCCCTTCTAACATTCTGCTTTAAAATTTTTTTAATAGTACTGCTTAGACCTTGAAGGGGGGACATACCCCGAAAGCTTGTCCTCAAAATTGTATGTTAGTGCAAATAAAAAAAGTATCATGGACAGTACTCAATTGTTTCTGTTTCAAATGCACTAATACGGCTACAATCACCTCAAGCAATAAGTGTAAATATTATGGGGGATAAGGGGCAACCTTGTCTGGTGCAGTTTGATGTCGAAGGGATCTGATAGTTTTTTCCATCTGTTAATACTTTGGCAGAGGGATTGGAGTAGAGAGAAAGTATGGCTGATAACATCCAATCCGTGATGCCGAATTTTTGTAGGGTTAAACTCCTAAAATGCCAGTGTATTCGATCAAATGCTTTTCTCTGCGTCTAAGGATAGTAGTATGGAGGGCTGTTTGGTGAATTCTAGGTTATGGAGAAGAGATCATTTTTCCTAGTGTCAGGAGCTTGGCGACCGGGGATGAATCCTATTTGGTCTGGGTGGATTAATGTAGGTAGGTAGGGGAGGAGTCTTAGACAAAAGCTATATGCTAATATAATAGCCCAGAGTAGTGATATTGGTCTAATTCTGGACATTTAGAGGATCTTTACTGGGTTTCGGGTTAGTCGTAACTATGGATTGTAGCATTTTGTTGGGGAATGAGGCTGTAGAGGCAGCATGGTTAAAGAGCTTGGTCAGATATGGTGACAGGTCAGGGGCAAATGATTTGTAAAATTTGTTGGTGAAACAATTTCCTGGTGACTTGTTGCGTGGTAAAGCTTTTAATTGTTTCTATTTCCGCAGGGGAAATTGGGGTGGAGATATGAGTTGGGGTAGTTTGATAGTGTCAAGAAATTTTTGTATGGGTGCTGGTTGGGTAGTGTCTAAGTCATTTTTGAGATTGTATCATTTTTGGTAGTACAGTTGTGTTCCAAAATAGCAGTCAGACATCACTAACCGGATCAATCACTGTTTTTGGTAGAAATGATATTTCTACATGGCAAATAATTTCCTAGCAGGTATAGTAGAGTAATAGAAATCCAACAGACCCAACAGTCATGACATGCATGCTGCTGATTCTGTGTCATTGAATCACTCATTGAAAGGGGCGTGTTCAAAATAATAGCAGGGTGGAGTTCTATTAGTGAGGTCATTCGTTCTTTGAGAAACAGGTGGCAATTATTGCCCTTATTTAAGGAAGGAAGGCAGCAAATGTTGTACATGCTGGTTACAGTGCATTTCTCTCTGAAATTCTGAAGAAAATGGCTTGTTCCAGATATTGTTCAGAAGAACAGCGTACCTTTTGATTGGAGAGGGGAAAACATATAAAGACGTGCAGAAAATGATCGGCTGCCTATGTGAAGCCAAGCTATCTGCAAGAAGTCCCCGCAAACTCCCACTGTTGGAAAAAAGACGTGTGCTGAAGAGGTTACAATTTGCCAAAGAGCACATTGATTGGCCTAAAGAGAAATGGCGCTACATTTTGTGGACTGATGAAAGTAAGATTGTTCTTTTTGTGTCTAGTAGGCGGAGACAGTTTGTCAGACGACCCCCAAACACTGAATTCAAGCCACAGTACACTGTGAAGACCGTGAAGCATGGTGGTGCAAGCATCATGATATGGGGATGTTTCTCATACTACGGTGTTGGGCCTATTTATCGCATACCAGGGATCATGGATCAATTTGAATACATCAGAATACTTGAAGAGGTCATGCTGCCTTATACTGAAGAGGAAATGCCCTTGAAATGGATGTTCCAACAAGACAACGACCCCAAACACACCAGTAAATGTGCAACATCTTGGCTCCAGACCAACAAGATTGACATTATGGAGTGGCCAGCCCAATCCCCAGGATCTTAATCCAATAGAAAACTCGTGGGGTGACATCAAAAATGCTGTTTCTGAGGCAAAACCAAGAAATGGAGAACTGTGGAATGTGGTCCAATCATCCTGGGCTGGAATACCTGATCACAGGGGCCAGAAGTTGGGTGACTCCATGCAACACAGATGTACAGCAGTTCTCAGAAACAGTGCGACTACAACCAAATATTCATGAAGTAATTCAAAGGAAAGCAAAATCTTCAAACATTTCTCAGTTTATATAGTGAATGTTTGAGTTTGTAAAGAAGAATACAAACACTGCGATTTTTTTTTTTTTTTTTTTTTTTTTTTTTTTTTTTTTTTTTTTTTTTTGAACCGTCTAATCACTTTTCTTCCCAAAAAAAAAAGGAACACACATTTGATATACATGTTTTGGTTTGGAATAGAATGTGTCGTGTTCCCAATGCATTTGTGTGGATGGAAATAAAAGCTATTAGAAGGATTTTGAGATTTTTATTCACTTTTTTCAACACGCTATTTTGAACACAACTGTATGTCGCAAAGGCATTTGCTATTTATTGTGGGTTTGTGAGAGTAGTTGTATGTTTGACGAGGGATTTTGGTTTTTTTAAGCGTCTGATTAGTTTAGTTAGTAGTGAATTTGCTTTGTTTCCTAAGCAATAGAATTTAGAATTTTGCTTTCATTTTTTGCAGGTTGATATCATAGAAGGGCTCTTAGTTTATTTCTATCTGAGGTGAGGGAGGAAGATGTGGAGGGGTTGGGATTTTTGTTTTGGTCTTTTAGTTTAATAGATGCAAGGAGTTGGTCAATTTTGTTGGGTTTTTGTGATGTGGGAGTTTAATTGTATGAGGATACCTCTCAGGTAGGCTTTGTAAGTGGGCCATAGTGTGGAAATAGAAATGTCAGGTGTGTCATTAAGTTCAAAAAACATTGTGTGCTTTTTGTCTAAATTCATCATTACTGAAGAACCCAGTCTCCAGATTCAGGGTATTGAGGAGTAATGCTGGTCATCAAGGGTAATGTTGATTGGAGCGTGATCTGACCATGTTATGGTACCGATTGATGAGGAGGTTATGCATTGTAGGGTCCATTTGTCTGTGATCAAGTCAATTCTGGAGTAGGATAGGTGGGATGGAGAGTAGTAGGTGTAATCTTTCCATGCTATGTTGGCATCGCCAAATGTCAGGTCATTGTTATGAAGAAATTGTTTGAGATTCTTCTTTGGAAGATTGTTTGTTTGAAGAAGAGTCCAGAAGTAGGTTGCCAATGATGTTGAAGACACCACCTATGAGGAGTCTGCCTTGTTTTTGGGAGGAGATAATTAATTGAAGTCTGTTTGTAGAATTGTAATTGATTGGAGTTAGGGCCATAGATGTTGACTAGGGTGTGTACAATTTTGTTGTGTTTGCAGACCTTGAGGGTCTATTGTTTCTGAGATATGTTGGAATTGGAGAGTCTTTTATGGCTCAAATGACACAATTTCTTTTTAGGGTTTGTTGCCATGTATATATGGGAGAAATGTTGGAGGTGGAATTTAGGGATTTTGGTTGACGCAAAGTGTTTCCTGTAGAAAAAGTACATCAGCATGTAAGGAGCAAGTTTCTTCAAGAGCAGGGACTTCTCAAAGGGGGAGTTTAGACCACGAACATTAAGAGATATTTTAATCATTTTGATTGGAGTTAGTGAGGAGGAGGGTCGTTCTATCTTGATGAGAAGGTACATGTGTTGTAGTTATAGGTGGTGGTCTTCCATACACAGGATGTGTTCGTTGTGGAACAATCGTTGAATCAGGTTTTGCTGGTGATGTCAGAGATGGTAGTTTAAATGTGGAGTGATTCTGTTGACTGGTGGTGCAGGGGGGGGGGGGGGGGGGGGGGGGTGGTAGAGAGGGTAAAAAAGACTTGTGAGAAATGCAAGTAACATGAGCAGTGTAAATTGCTACTGTATAACATGGGGGTTTGAACAAGCATAGACCATAAGAGGTCATGCTGAAAAGTCTCTTGTAACTTGAAAATGGTCAATTTGGAGCCGTTTGCCAGCAGTTGGTTAGGTAAGGGAGCGAGTGCCTAAGATGGTGGGTGTTTAGTAGTATGAGGGCTTGTAGAATCAGGACCACTCGGCATCCATTGGTTGCAAGTTGGGAGGAGTTTTGAGATTCCGCTGGTATTATGTTCCACTTTTTTAGGAGATTGATGCCTGCTTCTAGATTTTTTTGATGGTGTATATTTTCCTATGTTTAATGATAAGCTTTATGGGGAAGCCCCATTAAAACCTATCGCATGGTTCCTCAGCTTTGGTAATGAGCTTTTTGCGGTTGAGGAGTGTGGCTTTGGATAAATCAGCGAATAATTTGATATCCGCGTGTGATGGCGAAAGGGGTGGAGGATTTCTGGCTGTATACATTATTTTCTCTTTTACATGGTAAAAGTGTATACATGCCAGTACATCTCTGGGTGTAGAGGCTGGTAAGAAAGTTGGCTTGGGTATTCTGTGTGCCTGATCTATGGCAAGTTCCATATCTGTGAGTGAAGGAATGAGGATTTTGATGTATTGTTAGAGATATGGAGTCAGGGTATTGTTGGTAATTCAGGTATGCCTCTAAATTTTGATGTTGTGTCTGGATGGTCTTTTTTAAATCAGCTAATTTCAGGTATATTTGTTCAATATCGGCTTCATGGTCTGTATGTGCATCAATCAAGTCGTTATGGGCTGTGAACATTTCTCCCATTTTGTTGTCAGTATGGCGTATGTAATGTTCTTGTTCTCCCACATTAGAGATTTGGGATAGTGGCGCTGTAAGATCTCTGTAGAATGTTTGATGCAGAGAAAGCAGGTTTTTTTTTTCATAGATATCTCCAGTCCTAGATTGATCAGAAGCAGAGAAAGATTCAATTAAAGATGGAGCATAATTTTGAGGCCCACATGGTTTTCAAAAGACTTGCACAGGAAGTAGCCTTCCTCTATGTTCCTGTCCATGCTGCTGGAATCATCTTTCTCCTGGAAAGATGCTGGGAGGCTTGGGTGAGGGGGACCGAGCCTCCCCAGCCATTCCCCCCCCCGCACTCTCCTGACCCTCCAAAAGGTCAGGACTGTAGCCCTCTGCAATACCCCAGGGTTGGGAGTCTCCACAGCTCTACATGAGCCTTACTCCTCAAAGGTCAGACCCCACAGCTGAGACCCTGCCAGTCTGTAAGCCTGTCTACTGAACACCCTTGCACCCTGTCTGATGCTGAGTGCCTGGGGAGCTGCTGCTGTCTGCCCCTGGAACGCTGGCCTCAGGTTGTCCCTGTGTGGAGCTGCCTGCCACTGAGGGTCTGCAAGCTGCTTACTGTGAGTGTCCTGAACTGTCCCCGGTGTGTGCACTGACCACTTGGGTCCTGAACTGTCCCACTACACACCTAGACTACCCTTACTTGAACCACCCCATGGCGTGCCCGGAGTATATCTACCTGTGGTGCCCCTGAGTGCTTGAGCCATCACTACCCGTTGAGTCCCTGCGGACCCAATGTCCCTAGAAAGCTGGGTGGGAGCTGTGCTGAGGCTGGAGTGCCGTTGATTGTCCCTGCCCGGTGGTAGGTTGTTGCCTGAGTCTCCAATCTGCTGTCCAGTCATGGAGAGAGCTTGGCTGAGGACCCAAGCCTAGGGGGGAGATTGCCTGCCTGTCACTGAAGACCCCCCCCCCCCCCCCCCCCGTGTGCCTGGAATCATCCCTGGTTTGTGCACACATCACCCTTCCTGTCATTTCCCCATTATTATACAGTATTTATAAAGCGCCAATAGTTTGCTCAGCGCTGTACATTACAAAGGGAGACAGAACATGTGACAGAACAATACCAATACAATGCAAAACATGAGGGGATCAAGGGCCCTGCTCTTTCGAGCTTACAATCTAAGATTGAGTGTCTGTCATTTTGTTGCTTCAATAAAGTTTTTTGTGTGTTCCCCATCTTCTCTGTGTGCTCTGTCCTGCCTATGCTTCTATTACAATGAATCACTCTTATCTCTCCATTGTTGGTGTGTGCCGAGTCTCTGACAGATGGGTGGAGTTCTGGCTCTCACATGACCATCCTCGGAGATGGCCGCCCCTCTAATTACGTTTAAAAACTTAGGCAATGTTGTATGCCAAGAATATCATGACAGTTCTATTGAATGTCTTTAATTCTTGTTTGCGGTAATGCAGGTAGTGACCTCTTACAGTCATCTGGAAGGTGCTGTAGATCACCTGCTTTGTTGGATTGCCTGGTTGGCTACACATTCACAGTGAGTGGGGACAAGTGCAGGTTTACCCTTCCAGTACCCCTGCGCCTGCACAGACACATTGCAGCGTGTTGCTATGCCAACCTCCTGGCAGTCTCCAGCCCATTAGGTGACCTTTTGGTGCATGTGCCAGGGGTTGTGCTGTGACCTCTGGCTGGGCTGGGTGTTATATGCCAGTTTTGACAGGGATGCCTCAGGCTGGGGAACACAATTGGGGGGGAGGGCATAGTCTAGATGTTACTCTGGCCATTGAAGGGACTATACCTGGTGATCAGTTCCTCAGTTAACAGGTATATACAGTTGCAAGAAAAAGTATGTGAACCCCTTAGGATTACGTGGAGTTTTGCATGAATTGGGCATAAAATGTGCTCTGAACATCAAGAACACAGTCTGCTGAACATAATACTACACAAACATTAGATGTTGCCATGGTTTAATTGCACACAACATGTAAACATTCACAGTGCAGGGAGGAAAAAGTATGTGAGGCCCTAGCTTAATGACTTCTCCCAGAGCTAATTGGAGCTAGGAGTGAGCCAACCTTGACTCCAATCAGTGTGATGATATTGGATGTGTTGCTGACAGCTGTCCTGCCCTTAAACACACACCTGTTTTGAGTTTACTGGTTTCAAGAAGCACTGTCTGATGTGAACCATGCCTCGCAGAAAAGAGCTCTCAGAACACCTATGATCAAGAATTGTTGACTTGTATGAAGCTGGAAAGGGTTACAAAAGTATCTCCAAAAGCCTTGATGTTCATGTGTCCATGGTAAGACAGACTGTCTACAAATGGAGAAAGTTTAGCACTGTTGCTACTCTCCCTAGGCATGGTCGTCCTGTAAAAATGACTGTAAGAGCACAGAGCAGAATGCTGCATGAGGTAAAGAAGAATTCTAGGGTGTCAGCATGTGCCAGAGATTTCTGTAGGTCTTTAGCTAACATTTTTGTTGACACATCTACAATAAGGAAAACATTAAACAAGAATGGAGTACATGGGAGGACACCACGGAGGAAGCCATTGCTGTCCAAAAAGAAGATTGAAGCATGTTTGAAGTTTGCAAAAGAGCACCTGGATGTTCCACAGCACTACTGGCAAAATATACTGTGGACAGATGAAACCAAGATTGAGTTGTTTGGGAAGAACACACAACACTATGTGTGGAGAAAAAAAGGCACAGCACACCAACATCAAAACCTCACCCCCACTGTAAAACATGGCAGAGGGAGCATCATGGTTTGGGGCTGCTTTGCTGCCTCAGGGGCTGGAAACGGATTGTTGTCATTGATGGGAAAATGAATTTCAGAGTTTATCAAGATATTTTGCAGGAAACCGTATGACCATCTGTCCGCCAACTGAAGCTCCGCAGAGGATGGGTGATGCAACAGGACAATGACCCAAAGCATACAAGTAATTCAACAAAACAATGGCTGCAACAGCACAGAATATGCCTTCTGGAGTGGCCCAGTCAGAGTCCTGACCTCAACCCCATTGAAATGCTGTGGCATGACCTTAAGAGAGCGATTCACACCAGACATCCCAAGAATATTGCTACACTGAAACCATTTTGTGAAGAGGAATGGTCCAAAATGACTCCAGATCGTTGTGCAGGTCTGATCTGCAACTACAGGAAACGTTTGGTTGAGGTTATTGCTGCCAAAGGAGGGTCAACCAGTTATTAAGTCCAAAGGTTCACATACTTTTTCCTCCCTGCACTGTGAAAGTTTACATGTTATGTGCAATTAAACCATGGCAACATCTGTTTGTGTAGTATTATGTTCAGCAGACTGTGTTCTTCTATTGTTGTGACTTAGATGACGCTCAGAGCACATTTTATGCCCAATTCATGCAAAACTCCACACATAATCCCAAGGGGTTCACATACTTTTTCTTGCAACTGTACTTTGAGTGGTGATTGAGAATGGCTTTGTGGTCTAAATGTTTGGGCAATTTAAGTGGCAGTAATACATCACCATGTTAAGGATTGGTGCTTTGTTTTCCTAGCCATTACTGAGAAGCACACTCTCTTAACTGAGTACATAAGGACAGGTGAGCGAGTATTTTCAGAGGCATAGATATGACCACTGAAACACCTATTAAAGGTATTTATATAGCTCTTTGTCACGGTAACTGCCCTTTGGATGTCTTCCACTTTCCAGTCTCTTATTGAAGTTCTCTCTGGTTATTTTATAGGATGTATGGAAATATTGTCTCCTTACTATATTTTTCTAACACTGAGGGTTTCAGAGCATTGTGTAGGGCCTGATGGCTTTATGTAACCATTTTTGGCAAATGGGTAAGTATATATCATACAATTGGACGTTCTAGTTTACCCCATACTATCCAGTCTGATATCTGATATGGTCCTTTCCTACTCCAGTTGTCTGTGTGCCCCCACATTCACTTTTGGGGAGGGATCTTCCCCATACTAGGGCTGTCCCAGTCATCCCCTGAGTACTGTGCATATATTCCTATATTTTAGTATGTGGATAATTGTATATTTTCCTCAATGATATATTGTAAAGACTCTTTGGATATTATTTGCAGATGTCTTGTTCCTTTTTCAGAATCACTACAACCCCCTGAGGAAGCTATTTCAGATGCAAAACAGGTAGGGCACCGTCCAAGGTATAAATCCCTATAGTTGGAGAAATCGTACCATGTGAGGATGTAGAAGACTATATAACATCAACAACCTCAGCCTCCTAGTGATCACAGAAACCTGGATCCAAGCAACAGATTCTGCTTCCCCCACAGCACTTTCCTATGGAGGTCTCATCTGGACCCACTCACCCAGACCCAGGGGTCAGAAAGGTGGTGGGGTTGGTATACTCCTGTCACCACAAAGCACCTCCCAAGCCCTCCCTCTCTATCCTTCTATTCTTTTGATACCCACTACATCTGGCTATTCTCTCCAATCTCTGAGGATTGCAGTGGTCTATCGGCCTCCTGGACCTGTGTTCCGCTTTCTTGATAACTTCTCTGCCTGGCTATCCTTCTTTCTCTCCTCTGAGCTACCCACTATCATCCTTAGAGACTTCAACATCCCTCTCACCATCAATAACCCGGCTACATCCCAACTCTTCCACTTGTCTTCTCTCATCACTGCACTCACCACAACCTCACAAACACCCCCTTCCTCTCTCAGATCACAACCTCATCACCTTCTCTGTGTACTTGTCCTCAAACACCTATCTTTCCAAACGGCAAACAATCACCAGCAGAAACCTCTGTAACTTGAACACTGCTCCCTTCCACTCTGCAGCTGACCAACTTTACGACCGTATCCTTCCCCTGTCCTGCCCTGACCTGGCCACTGTCTACAACAATTCGCTGTCAGCTGCTCTAGACTCGCTTGCACCCCTCAACAAAACGAAGCATTAGGCCCCGACCGCTACAACCCTGGCAGACTGACCACACCAAAAATCTCAAACAACGTAGTCATGCGATGGAGTGACTATGGCATAAAACCAAATCCCAACAAGCATTCACCCGATATAAATCTGCCTTCCTAACATACACTTCCTCCCTTCACGCTGCCAAACAAGCCTACTTTGTTACCCTCATTAATACCTTCTCCTCCAGTCCTCATTGGCTCTTCTCTATTTTTAACTCTCTACTTTCTCCCACCTCCACCCAGTACCCCACTCACCGCCCATGAGATTGCTAACCACTTCAAAAACAAGATTGATGCAATCTGTAGGGACAACGCCACTGCTCAGACTTCCACCCCACTTAGCATTCCTCACACTAACACCCCCTCAACACTTTGCTCCTTTGACCTCGCTACTACTGAAGAGGTCACTAAGGTCTTCTCAGAAGCCTACCTCACCACCTGCCCCCTGGACCCTGTCCCCTCACAAGTCCTACAGTCATCCTCTTCTTCCATCCTATGCT
The DNA here is from genome assembly GCA_951230385.1 of Staurois parvus. Classification (NCBI taxonomy): domain Eukaryota; kingdom Metazoa; phylum Chordata; class Amphibia; order Anura; family Ranidae; genus Staurois; species Staurois parvus. The sequence continues at coordinate 5,825 of CATNWA010001318.1, read as the reverse complement.
CCCTCACTCACATCTTCAATCTTTCCCTCTCTACTGGCACCTTCCCCTCCCCTCTAATCACTCCCATACTTAAAAAAAAAAAAAAAAAAAAACCCTCCCTGGACCCCACCGACTTGAAAAACTTAAGACCCATCTCCCTGCTGCCATTTACCTCTAAATTCCTAGAGCGCTTAGTCTATAATCGTCTGAGCTCCCACCTCACCGAAAACAACCTCCTGGATCCTCTACAGTCTGGCTTCCGCCTCCTACACTCCACCAAAACTGCCCTACTCAAACTCACCAATGACCTACTAACTGCCAAAACCAATGGCCACGATACAGTACTCCTACTCCTCGACCTCTCTGCGGCTTTTGACACAGTTGACCACCCCCTCCTCCTCAAAAAAATTACACTCTCTTAGCCTTAGACTCTGCTCTCTTCCTATCTATCACAGCGCTCCTTCAGTGTTACCTATAACGCTGCCACCTCCTCTTCACTCCCTCTCTCTGTTGGGGTCCCTCAAGGTTCTGTACTCGGACCCCTTCTCTTCTCCATCTACACCTCCTCCCTTGTCCAATTGATAAATTCCCACAGCTTCAATTACCACCTCTATGCTGATGACACACAAATCTATCTTTCTACCCCTCACCTCACCCCTTCAGTCTCCGCTTGTATCTCAAGCCTACTAAGTGACATATCGGATTGGATGTCACTCCACTTCCTCAAACTCACCTTTTCCAAAACTGAGCTCCTACTATTCCCCCCCACTTCGCCATCAAGACCAACAACACTATCATCAGTCCCTCCTCTCAAGCCAGGGTACTAGGTGTCATCCTAAACTCCAATCTGTCTTTTCAGCCTTAGGTCCAATCGCTGACAAACTCATGTAGACTTCACCTCCGCACCATTTCCAAGATACGACCGTTCCTAACCTCAGAAACCACTAAGCAGCTCATTCACTCCCTTGTTATCTCACCTCGACTACTGTAACTCCCTCTTCATTGGCCTGCCTCATCGCAGGCTATGTCCACTTCAGTCTATCATGAATGCTGCTGCCAGGCTCATCCACCTTACGAACTGTTCTGTATCTGCCCCCCCCCCCGCCAATCTCTCCACTGGCTTCCAATTGCCCAACAGATAAAATTCAAAACACTGACGTATAAAGCTGTTCATAACACTGCCCCTAATTACATCACCGACTTTGTCTCCAAATATCACCCAAACTGTACTCTCCACTCCTCACAAGACCTCCTACTCTCTAGCTCCCATGTCTCCTCCCATGTTCGTCTCCAGGGCTTCCCACATCCTCTGGAACTCCCTACCACAATCCATCAGACTTTTTGCCTACTCTGCTCACTTTTAGGCACACTCTGAAAACCTATCTCTTCAGGGAAGCCTACCCCACCCTCAACTAATACTGGAATCTTCTACTCTTCCAACCACTCCATCCCCCACAGTTATTACCTCTTGTACCATTCTCCCCTCCCTCCTGGATTGTAAGCTCCAAGGAGCAGGGCCCTCAAATCCCTGTTGTATTGTTACTGTACTGTCTCGTGTACTGCCTCCCACCATACTGCAAAGCGCTGAGCAAACTGTCGGCGCTATATAAATCCTGTATAATAATATTTGGGTGAACACATTACTATTCCACTTATGAAAGGCTTGATGTTTTTATAATATGACCAAATGTTCTTTTAAAGGCTTTGTTAATAGATATTCAGATAATGGTGTGTACATGCCAAAAAAGTCCACATTTTTATGTCTTAAAAGTCTTTGTTGGTAGTCTGCTCCATGCATCAACTACTCTTTTGCTAAAATAATACTCTCTAAGAGGTTTTGAATTTTCCTCCTGCTAGTTTAACGTCATGTCCCCATGTTGTTATCTTGGTTCCATTTTGAAAATCCTTCCCTCCTGAAATGTAATCTCCCCATTGAAGTATTTAAAGGTTTAAGTCATATCCCTCCCCTGTGCATGTTTTCCTCCAGACTTGCATATTAAGTCTCTACTGATATTTTATCCCTCAGACCTTTCACCATTTTTGTTGCTCATCGCTGGATTCATTCTATTTTATCAATACCTTTTTGTAAGTGAGATCTCTAGAACTTAACACAGTATTCCTGCCCTGAAGATACAAAAAGGAAATGTACAAAGTGAGGGAATTCCCCTCTTAGACAGTTGTCAGTGGAACAGGTATTCCCATTGGACAAATTCCCCTCTAGTCCTGTTTTGGTTACAACTGTAAAATTGTGGATTTCTGATCGGTTTCTGTTTTAGAGATAATGGTCACCAGGACAAATAGAGAGGGTGGATCTCCCCAGAAGTGACACATACAGAAAATCGGGACAGACTAAAACATTTAATGTGAAAATGGCTTAATGTAGCTTAACGTGCAATAAACTGTCTAAATCTCAATAAATTGACTTGAAACTTTGCACAGCCCAAGTTCTTAATAATGTCCCAAACATGTCCTAGAGGTTTCATATAGATTTCAGCCTTCCACAAAGAAAATGGGGGACATTAAACTTGTTTTTTGGGGAGCTTAATGTAGCTTAACATACAAAAAAGAGCTTAGATGTTGACCAATCTCCCCCAAACTTCACACATTAGAAGACACTATCTATGGCAACATATTCTGAAAATTTCAGGTCATTTGGTAAATCACACCAAAAGTTATTCACATTAAGCTATATTTTACAGTGCTAAAACATTTAATGTGAAGAGCTTAATGTAAAAAGAGCTTAACGTACCATAATGTGCCTAAACCTCAATCAATTGACTTGAAACTTTGCACAGCCCAAGTTCTCAGCGTCCCAAATATCTCCTAGAAGTTTCATAGAGTTTGAACTTCCACAAAGAAAATGGGGGACATTAAGCTTGTTTTTTGGGGAGCTTAATGTAGCTTAACGTACAAAAAAACAGCTTAGATGTTTACCAATCTCCCCAAACTTCACACATTAGAAGACTCTATCTATGGCAACATATTCTGAAAATTTCAGATCATTTGGTAAATCACACCAAACGTTATTCACATTAAGCTATATTTTACAGTGCTAAAACATTTAATGTGAACAGCTTAATGTAAAAAGAGCTTAACGTACCATAATGTGCCTAAACCTCAATCAATTGACTTGAAACTTTGCACAGCCCAAGTTCTCAATGTCCCAAACATGTCCTAGAAGTGTCATAGATTTCAGCCTTCCAGAAAGAAAATGGGGGACATTAAGCTTGTTTTTTGGGGAGCTTAATGTAGCTTAACGTACAAAAAAGAGCTTAGATGTTGACCAATCTCCCCCAAACTTCACACATTAGAAGACCCTATCTATGGCAACAAATTCTGAAAATTTGACCTAAATCAATTGACTTTGCACATCCCAAGTTCTCAACTTCCCAAACTTTTCTTAGAAGTTTCGTAGATTTTGAACTTTCACAAAGCAAGTGAGTGACATTAAACTTGTGTAGCCCCTACCACCTTGTGTAGTGGCCGTAGCGTGGGACAGCCAATGGGGGAATATTATGAGTGTGTGTGTTTGTAGCTCACCAGCCAATCACTGGGGATTTCTGGCTTGTGGTGCATGCTTGGGAAGTTCATTCTTCCAAGTTCCAAATACCAGTCAATATTGGCACAAAACCTTTAGGCTTGTGCTAGAAAGCTGAACATGAAGAGGAACTTCATCTTTCAGCATGACAACAACCCAAGCATACATCCAAAGCAACAAAGGAATGGCTTCACCAGAAGAAGATTAAAGTTTTAGAATGGCCCAGCCAGAGCCCAGACCTGAATCTGATTGAAAATCTGTGGGGTGATCTGAAGAGGGCTGTGCACAGGAGATGCCTTCGCAATCTGACACAGTTTAAGAGTTTTTGCAAGGAAGAGCGGACAAATATTGCAAAGTCAAGATGTGTCATGCTGATAGACTCATACCCAAAAAGACAGAGTGATGTAATAACATGAAAAGGTGCTTCAACAAAGTATTAGTTTAAGGGGGTGCACACTTATGCAACCATATTATTTTAGTCTTTTATTTTTACTTCCCTCCTCCAAAAAAGATTTCAATATGTTTTTCAACTGAGTTGTACAGTTTATAGGTCACATTAAAGGTAGAAATTTTTCTGAAATTATTTTTCTTTGTCTTTTTATTTTCTTACATCACAGAAACCTGACTTTTTTAATAGTGGTATGTCGACTTTTTATATCCACTGTATATATTCATGAGAATTGCTATGTGCTCAGTCTTAGTACAGTCTACCTCCAGGCTTGGCCTGGGGAGGTAATGCTTATGTGTGGGAAAGGTTTGACTAGGCCTCAAGCCTAGAAGGGGCCTCACATGCTGATTGAGGAGGAGAATGAGAGAAGTTGTATGGCTACTGGAGGTACCTGGTACTAGAATGTACCTAAGGGGCAAGTCTGTCTGACCTATGAAGATCACATGACTATCCATATTTAGCTGTTCCTCTAATAACCAGTGCCGGCTTGTGCTCCTATTGATTCTGCACTGTGAAATACTGAAAGGGTCTGGTGAGTCTGAAGTTCTTTTCTAATATAGTTTTGACATGAATGTTCTAAACCCTATGTCCTCTCTCCCAGTTATGAAGTTCCCCAATAAAGAATTCAAATGTATTAAACTGACTGGCGCCTAACTTTTCTTTGATCGCACATCCCTTCACAGGCCTAGGATCTGCACGAAAACAAGATGTCAGCCTTCCCTGCCTTTGAGGGTCCACGCTACGCCTCTGGGGGTCAAGGGGGTGCTGTACTTATTTTAAGGGGAACTAATTGTGGCTTAAAGTACAAAAGAGAGCTTGGATGTTATCCAATTTCCTCAAAATGTATACAATAGAAGACTCTATCTATGCCAACATATTATAAAAATCTCAGGTTGTTTGGTAAAACAGACTAAAGATTATTAACATTTAAAGGAGAACTCTGGGCAAAATCTTTTTTTTGCATGTTCTTGTTGCTTATCTCCTGCCTTCCCTGAATATGTAATCCATATTCTTGTTATCTGAGTAGTTGTTCTAGTAAGACCGATCACTGCTATGCCGCCTATTCCCACAGACACCGGTCTTGGTACATCCCATCTGTAGTTCTGTTCTCCAGCAAGCAGGGATGTATTTCCATCCCTGCTTATTGCAGTGGGCGGGACCAGGATACACAGACCGCCGGTATGTACCGTCCATGGAGGTGGTGCCCTAGGAATGACAGCCCCCCTGGGCTGCTCTGAAGGCTGCATCCAAGGGAGTCTGTAACCCTTGCTGCCTGCACATTGGGGTAGCATCACAGCTGGCTCAAAATCCTCTGTTTGCTGTACCATCCAAAGACCAGCTTTCGGAAGACCAGCTTTCTGGTTCTGGTAGCCGCTGCCCAATGTCCCCCAGTGAAATCACTGGTTGCTAGGGCCGCCTGGTATCTAGCAACCAGTGATGTATATGCAAAGCCACAGAATTCACAGCCAGGAGGCTCCAACTTTATTCTATTGAGCTGCTCCACCTCCTCCATTGTCTGCCATGCTTACCATGACTATGGAAGAGTCTGAGAACTGTGAGTGATTAGGGGAGCCAGGAATAGAGAGACAGAGGATGGCATTCTGTGCTGGAGGAACAAGGAGGGGAACTAGAGAGATGGGGGGGGGGGCAGAGCAAGCAGCTGGAGGAAGCAGCTGAACATCCTACACTGGCAGACCTGCAATTTCCTCCATGAAAATTCTGCCTCCTCTGCTGTTCTGCACCAACAGCCCTTCTCTGCCTTTACTGACAACTGAGAGTACGGGAAAGGCTGACGGGCTTTAGTGATCACTTTGCTTCGTCTCCTTGTGCTGTGAGCTGAGCAATTGGAGCCAGTCAAGC
>CATNWA010001317.1:0-30798 GCA_951230385.1 Staurois parvus | reverse complement strand
CAAAACACAACCCGACCTCACCCCCCACAACCCGACCCCCACCTAAACACAACCCGACCCCACCTAAACACAACCCGACCTTCACCTAAACACAACCCGACCCCCCCACCGAAACACAACCCGACCGTCACCTAAACACAAAACCCGACCTTCACCTAAACACAACCCGTCCATCACCTAAACACAAACCCGACCGTCACCTAAACACAACCCGACCTCACCTAAACACAAAACCCGACCCTTCACCTAAAACACAACCCGACCATCACCTAAACACAACCGACCTTCACCTAAACACAACCCGACCTCACCTAAACACAACCCGACCTTCACCTAAACACAACCCGACCGTCACCTAAACACAACCCGACCTTCACCTAAACACAACCCGACCGTCACCTAAACACAACCCGACCGTCACCTAAACACAACCCGACCTTCACCCTAAACACAACCCGACCGTCACCTAAACACAACCCGACCGTCACCGAAACACAACCCGACCGTCACCGAAACACAACCCGACCTTCACCTAAACACAACCCGACCTTCACCTAAACACAACCCGACCTTCACCTAAACACAACCCGACCGTCACCCTAAACACAACCCGTCCATCACCTAAACACAACCCGACCGTCACCTAAACACACCTAAACACTGAACCGACCTTCACCTAAACACAACCCGACCTTCACCTAAACACAACCCGACCTTCACCTAAACACAAACCCGACCTTCACCTAAACACAACCCGACCGTCACCTAAACACAAACTGACACCACCTAAACACACAACCCGACTGTCACCTAAACACAAACTGACCTTCACCTAAACACAACCCGACTGTCACCTAAACACAACCCGACTGTCACCTAAACACAAACCGACCTTCACCTAAACACAACCCGACTGTCACCTAAACACAACCCGACCTTCACCTAAACACAACCCGACCGTCACCTAAACACAACCCGACCTTCACCTAAACAACCCGACCTTCACCTAAACACAACCCGACCTTCACCTAAACACAAACCCGACCTCACCTAAACACAACCCGACCTTCACCTAAACACAACCCGACCGTCACCAAAACACAACCCGACCTTCACCTAAACACAACCCGACCTGTCACCTAAACACAAACCCGACCTTCACCTAAACACAACCCGACTGTCACCTAAACACAACCCGACCTTCACCTAAACACAACCCGACCTGTCACCCTAAACACAACCCGACCTTCACCTAAACACAACCCGACCTTCACCTAAACACAACCCGACCTTCACCTAAACACCCCGACCTTCACCTAAACACAACCCCAAACCCGACCACCCGAACACAACCCGACCCTTCACCTAAACACAACCCGACCTTCACCTAAACACAACCCGACCCCTTCACCTAAACACAACCCCGACCGTCAAACACAACTAAACACCTAAACAACCCGACCTTCACCTAAACACAACCCCGACCTGTCACCTAAACACAACCCGACTGACCTCCACCTAAACACAACCCGACCTCACCTAAACACAACCCGACCTTCACCTAAACACAACCCGACCGTCACCTAAATACAAACCGACCTTCACCTAAACACAACCCGACTGTCACCTAAACACCTAAACCTTCACCTAAAACACAACCCGACCTTCACCTAAACACAACCCGACTGTCACCTAAACACAACCCGACCTTCACCTAAACACAACCCGACCTCACCTAAACACAACCCGACTGTCACCTAAACACAACCCGACCTTCACCTAAACACAACCCGACCGTCACCTAAACACAAACCCGACCTTCACCTAAACACAACCCCGTCACCTAAAACACCTAAACCTAAACAACCCGACCGTCACCTAAACACAACCCGACCTTCACCTAAACACAACCCGACCGTCACCTAAACACAACCCGACCTTCACCTAAACACAAACCCGACCATTCACCTAAACACAACCCGACCTTCACCTAAACACAACCCGACCATCACCTAAACACAACCCGACCTTCACCTAAACACAACCCGACCTTCACCTAAACACAACCCGACCTTCACCTAAACACCAACCCGACCGTCACCTAAACCGACAAAACAAACCCGACACCTAAACACAAACCGACCTTCACCTAAACACAACCCGACCTCACCTAAACACAAACCGACCTTCCTCACCTAAACACAACCCGACCTTCACCTAAACACAACCCGACCTTCACCTAAACACAACCCGACCTTCACCTAAACACAACCCGACCTTCACCTAAACACAACCCGACCGTCACCTAAACACAACCCGACCTTCACCTAAACACCCGACCTTCACCTAAACCCCGACCTTCACCTAAACACAACCCGACCGTCACCTAAACACAACCCGACCTTCACCTCACCCTAAACAAACACAAACACAACCCGACCTTCACCTAAAACACAACCCGACCTTCACCTAAACACAAACCCGACCTTCACAAACACAACCCGACCGTTCACCTAAACACAACCCGACCTTCACCTAAACACAAACCGACCTTCACCTAAACACAACCCGACCTCACACCTAAACACAACCCGACCTTCACCTAAACACAACCCGACCTGTCACCTAAACACAACCCGACCTGTCACCTAAACACAAACCGACCTTCACCTAAACACAACCTAAACCCGACCGTTCACCTAAAACACAACCCGACCTTCACCTAAACACAACCCGACCTTCACCTAAACACAAAACCGACCTTCACCGAAAAACACAACCCGACCGTCACCGAAACACAACCCGACCTTCACCTAAACACAACCCGACCTTCACCTAAACACAACCCGACCTCACCTAAACACAACCCGACCTTCACCTAAACACAACCCGACCGTCACCTAAACACAACCCGACCTTCACCTAAACACAAACCCGACCTTCACCTAAACACAACCCGACCTTCACCTAAACACAAACCCGACCGTCCCTTCACCTAAACACAAACCCGACCGTCACCTAAACACAACCCGACCTTCACCTAAACACAACCCGACCTTCACCTAAAACACAACCCGACCTTCACCTAAACACAACCCGACCTTCACCTAAACACAACCCGACCTTCACCTAAACACAACCCGACTTCACCTAAACACAACCCGACCTTCACCTAAACACAACCCGACCTCACCTAAAACACAACCCGACTGTCACCTAAACCAACCACCTTCACCTAAACACAACCCGACCTCACCTAAACACAACCCCTAAACACAACCCGACCTTCACCTAAACACAACCCGACCTCACCTAAACACAACCCCGACCTTCACCTAAACACAACCCGACCTTCACCTAAACACAACCCCGACCTTCACCTAAACACAACCCGACCTTCACCGAAACACAACCCGACCATCACCGAAACACAACCCGACCTTCACCTAAACACAACCCGACCGTCACCTAAAACAAACCCGACCATCACCTAAACACAACCCGACCTTCACCTAAACAACCCGACCCGACCGTCACCTAAACACAACCCGACCATCACCTAAACACAACCCGACCTTCACCTAAACACAACCCGACCTCACCTAAACACCTAAACACACCTAACCCGACCTTCACCTAAACACAACCCGACCTTCACCTAAACACAACCCGACCTTCACCTAAAACACAACCCGACCTTCACCTAAACACAACCCGACCGTCCACCTAAACACAACCCGACCTTCACCTAAACACAGACCCGACCTTCACCTAAACACAGCCCGACCTTCACCTAAACACAACCCGACCTTCACCTAAACACAACCCGACCTTCACCTAAACACAGACCGACCGTCACCTAAACACAGACCGACCTTCACCTAAACACAACCCGACCTTCACCTAAACACAACCCGACCTTCACCTAAACACAACCCGACCGTCACCTAAACACAGACCCGACCTTCACCTAAACACAACCCGACCTGTCACCTAAACACAACCCGTCCATCACCTAAACACAACCCGACCGTCACCTAAACACAACCGACCTTCACCTAAACACAACCCGACTGTCACCTAAACACAACCCGACCTCACCTAAACACAACCCGACTGTCACCTAAACACAACCCGACCTTCACCTAAACACAACCCGACCTTCACCTAAACACAACCCGACCACAACCCGTCACCTAAACACAACCCGACTGTCACCTAAACACAACCCCCGACCTTCACCCTAAAACACAACCCGACCTTCACCTAAACACAACCGACTGTCACCTAAACACAACCCGACCTTCACCTAAACACAACCCGACTGTCACCAAACACAACCCGACCATTACCGAAAACACAACCCGACCTTCACCTAAACACAACCCGACCTTCACCTAAACACAACCCGACTGTCACCGAAACACAACCCGACTGTCACCGACTGTCACCGAAACACAACCCGACTGTCACCTAAACACAACCCGACCGTCACCTAAACACAACCCGACCTTCACCTAAACACAACCCGACCGTCACCTAAACACAACCCGACTGTCACCTAAACACCCCCTCAGGCTAAGAAATGATGAAACATTGATCCCATGCATTGATCCCATACATTGATCCCACACACTGATCCCACACATTGATCCCACACATTGATCCCATCCATTGATCCCATCCATTGATCCCACGCATTGATCCCACGCATTGCTCCCACGCATTGATCCCACGCATTGATCCCACGCATTGATCCCATGCATTGATCCCACGCATTGATCCCATGCATTGATCCCATACATTGATCCCATACATTGATCCCACGCATTGATCCCATGCATTGATCCCATACATTGATCCCATACATTGATCCCATGCATTGATCCCATACATTGATCCCATACATTGATCCCATACATCGATCCCATGCATGCAGCATTTTTCCAAAAATCTGATGTTACAAAAATCTAGGGGGCATGAAAAGACAGAAAGAGAAGCCACGCCCCCAGAGACTGACAGACAGCAGCTACAGCGAACTGACATTCCTCCACGCCTTTGTCCAGGCTCCCGGTCGCCACCTGTCCTTTTTAAGACCCCGAATCTTCCCAACCTCACCCAGAATGTTGTTCACCACCACCTCGGCAGGAGGAAACCTGACACCGTGCATTCCACATGTAGTAACGGACTACTAAGCTAACTAGAAAAAGGGTCTCAAAATCAAAGTCCCGGTGAGTCTGAAAAGGCACCTTAAGACCACTCCGCATAACTCAAGCGGGAAAGGAAAGGGATCCCCAGAGCTCCCCCTACCCGCTTTTAGACTGAAGCAAGAAATGGTCCATCGTCTCCTCCACCCCACCGCACTCCACTCTTGGACAACCACGGTTCTCCGCAGAGTGATGCTTCAGGTTGCCCTTCACATAGAGTCTGCCATGGAATGAGAGCCAGGCCAAATCCTAAAACTTTAAAGGGATTCTCTCCAGATTCATCAAACGCAGACCCTCCCTCATAACCGGGCCTGGGCAATCCTTCAAGGCCAATGGCTCGCTAAAGGCAGATTCAACAACCCTCCTCTCCAGGGCCTTCCTAGGAAGAGATTTAATTTCCTCCGCCGTCACTCGCCATTGCCAAAGCATTTTCAGACATGGGGCAACATAAGTCGGGAGCTTACCATGTAGGACCCTCAGGCTTTTCACTGGCCCACCATTCTCCCAGCTCCACAGAAAGAAACTGTAGATCCTCAGATAGAGAGACACTGGCAAAACACAGACAAAGCTGACATACAGAAATACCGGGATCAGGTAAGTTTTAATCAGGTCAATCCTTTCCCTGTAAGAGAGTTTCCAATCCTTCCAGCTGGCCACCTTGGCATCGGCATCTTGTAGCCTGCTTACCCAATTTGCAAGGCCGTAATCACCGGGACCAAATCTGATGCCTAAAACTTTAATTTCCTGCTGGGGCTCTGGGAAGGCGTCCGGAAGGGTAAAGCCTTCGCCTTCCTCTCCCATCCAGAAAACCTCACTCTTATCCTGATTGATCTTTGAGCCAGATGCCTCAGCATACTGTTCCATCACCGAGACCACCTCCTCCTCCTCCTGCCTCAGCATACTGTTCCATCACCGAGACCACCTCCTCTGCCTCTTGCCTCAGCATACTGTTCCATCACCGAGACCACCTCCTCCGCCTCCTGCCTCAGCATACTGTTCCATCACCGAGACCACCTCCTCCACCTCCTGCCTCAGCATACTGTTCCATCACCGAGACCACCTCCTCCTCCGCCTCCTGCCTCAGCATACTGTTCCATCACCGAGACCACCTCCTCCGCCTCCTGCCTCAGCATACTGTTCCATCACCGAGACCACCTCCTCCTCCTCCTGCCTCAGCATACTGTTCCATCACCGAGACCACCTCCTCCTCCTCCTGCCTCAGCATACTGTTCCATCACCAAGGCCACCTCCTCTGCCTCCTGCGTCCCGGAGATGAAAAGAGACACGTCATCAGCATAGGCCACGACCCTCAGAGAGGGCTCCCCAGGAATGCCCAAAGGAACTCCACACAACGGTCCGCTCTCTAACCTCTGAATGAAGGGATCGATTACAAACGCATATAGCAGAGGACTCAAAGGACACCCCTGACGCACACCTGAGCCAACCTCAAAGGGCCATCCAATCCAACCATTCACAAGCATGAAGCTTTCAACCCCTCTGTATAAAGTCTTTAGCCAATCGATGAAGCCCCCCTCCAGGCCATACTTGCCAAGAAGCAGCCATAGGTACTCACTATTGACCCAATCAAAATCTATGGCCTGATCCAATGCCAGCAGGAACTTTCCCCAGCCTGCAGCCCTGCACCGCTCCAGGGCCTCCCGGAGAGCTAACACTGCTGAAAAAGTGCTTCTTCCCTGAACCGAACAGTGCTGATGGCGAGAAAGTAAATTGCCCGCAACAGACGATAAACGCCAGAAAATGATCTTTGCCAATATCTTCCTATCAACATTGAGAAGGCTAATGGGCCGCCAATTCTCAATTCTCGAAGAATCCTTACCCTTTGACAGAAGAATCACTGCAGATTGTCGCATGGAGGGAGAGAGCAAACCCTCTCTCAGACAGCCATTAAAAACCTCCACCAAATATGGGGCCAGAGTGACCTTAAAGTGCTTATAAAACTCGGCTGTCAATCCGTCTGGCCCAGGCGACTTCTTCATGGCAAGCTGATCAATAGCTAGCTTTCACCACCTCATCTGCCGTGATGTCCTCTGTCACCTCACAGGAGAACTGCCATTTCCCAGTCCTGGAGTAGAGTCCAGGAAACCCAACATGCTCGCCCGATCGAGGTCCCTCCTACCCAGGACTCACAGGAGAACTGCCATTTCCCAGTCCTGGAGTAGAGTCCAGAAAACCCAACATGCTCGCCCGATCGAGGTCCCTCCTACCCAGGACTCACAGGAGAACTGCCATTTCCCAGTCCTGGAGTAGAGTCCAGGAAACCCAACATGCTCGCCCGATCGAGGTCCCTCCTAGCCAGGACTCACAGGAGAGAACTGCCATTTCCCAGTCCTGGAGTAGAGTCCAGGAAACCCAACATGCTCGCCTGATCGAGGTCCCTCCTACCCAGGACTCACAGGAGAACTGCCATTTCCCAGTCCTGGAGTAGAGTCCAGAAAACCCAACATGCCGCCCGATGGAGGTCCCTCCTACCCAGGAGGTCAGCATAATATGACCTGGAGGTTTCCAGGATCCCCGACTTGGACTTTGTCAGGGAACCCGTACTGTCAACCAGGCCTACAACTGACTTAACTGCTCTACCTTGTTTGCAGTTCTGGTAAGGGTCGGGCGAGTGATATTTTCCCATAATCCCTTTCCAGAACCAAAGAGGCATGCCTGTCATATTGACACTGCCTGAGGAGGAGTGTTTACCTCAGAGATCGCTTCTGGATCTCCATTATTGGAGACAAACCGATCGAGCTTCCTCCGCAGACGCTGGTAGGTGACATACTTATCAAGCTGTTTATTCCTTCCTATGGCCTTGAAAAAACCCAACGATCCTTCGTTTTGTAAGCTCCCACCACTCGGACTTACTGCTGCAAACGTCCATGATTGATACCTGTGCCTGAAAAAAATCCTCAAAGGATTGACTCACCTTCTCATCGTCCAGGAGTGCCGAATTCAGCTTCCAGGTACCCCTCCCCTTAGGTGGTGTATCGGGGCCACTCAGAGTCACAGACAGAATACAGTGATCGGAAAACTCCACCGCCTGACACACTGGTGCCGAGAAGGCGGAGTTCCCCTTTAAAAAATCCCATCTATTCTACTCTGACTAGAACCTCGCTGAAAAGTGAATCCCGTGTCGTCTGGGCAGCAATGAATGTGCACATCAACCAGACCTGCCTCTCTAGCCGTCACAGTCCAGCCTGACTCCGGTCCCTCTCCTGTCCTTAGTCCTAGTGACGGTGTTAAAGTCACCACCGAAGACAACTTGCTGGGCTGTAAAAAGGAAAGGCTTGATCTTCATGAAGAGGCATTTCCTGTCCCATTTTGTCTGGGGCCCATAGATGTTAATCAGGCGCAGGTCCTGCCCCCCCATGGAGACGTCTAAGACCATGCATCTCTCCATTTCTACCTCAATAATCCGCCGACAGGTTACCATGCCGGAAAAAAAGTACCGCAACTCCAGTGTAAGGCTCGGCCGCAAGAGACCAGAAGGAGGGGCCGCGCCTCCACTCCTTCTTCACCATATGGACATCCCCCAAACTGGACAACCTGGTCTCCTGCAAAAAGAAAATGTCAGCATCAAACCTGCTGAGCAAAAATAAGGCCATGTTACGAGCGCTTACTGATTTTATGCTGGAGACATTAATGGTCGCCACCTTCAAAGGAGTGGGAACCGCCATCAGGATGATCGAGGTACCCGTTTCTTAGCCTGCTTACCCCCCTCCCTACTTGGAGACCCTACACGCTTCAGAGTCCTCTGTGATTCCCCCTCCATGGAAACCAGAGACTCATCCCCTGAAGATCCCTCATCCTCCACCTCAGATAACACATCAAATGTGTTTGACACCTCCACCCTCCCAGGGTCAGGTGTGCAGGCCTGGCCCCCTAGTGTCTGGAGAGGGAGAGCTACAGCACAACCAACCTCTCTGGTGCAGAGACTGATGTGACTGTGGGGGAGGGGACATTAAAGTGTGAGCTCCTCTGGTACAGAGACTGATGTGACTGGCTCAGTGTTCTCTGTAAAGCGCTGTGGTATATGTCAGAGCTATATAAATGTATAATAATAGTGTGTGACTGTGGGGGAGGGGACATCTAAAGAGTATGAGTCTAATAATTTCCTGGTTGGTGGCTCGGGCACAATCTGTCTTTTCATTATCAAACCCGATAGAAAAGTGTAAAAGGAATATAGACTCACCCTGAAACGTGGCGAGCAGCTTGGGTGGGGTGCTGCTGAACCCGTAATCTTCTTCATCATCCATGGCTGCTGTTGGGGGCACACATGGGATGGTGGCTGGAACTGGAATACAAGAGATCAGGAATCCCCAATGAAGGACAATGGTAATGCTTGGTGCAGATTGGTATCTTCCCCTCTACAACTTGGAGTAACACAAGTGGACGGCCATTGGATGGTTGAGCTCTGATCTGACATACACTGTCTGTATATCCTCCCAATCAGAGTGATTAGGTGGAGGGGTCTGAGACAACGATGGCGCCAGGAGTCTGATTCCTGAATTCACCTTCGGATGAGACCATTCAGCTTGTTTATGTCACTACTGTCCTACAAAATGCTTGAATATCCATCAAATTGTCCCGGAGCTGGCACACCATCCCTGTCCTCTGCCAGGACGTCCATTCTAGGTGTACAGACCCGGAGCTGGCACACCTTCCCTGTCCTCTGCCAGGACCTCCATTCTCGGTGTACAGACCCGGAGCTGGCACACCTTCCCTGTCCTCTGAGAGATCATCCATTCTAGGTGTAAAGACCCAGAGCTAATACACCATCCCTGTCCTCTGCCAGGACATCCATTCTAGATGTACAGACCCAGAGCTGGCACACCTTCCCTGTCCTCTGCCAGGACTTCCATTCTCGGTGTAAAGACCCAAAGCTGGCACACCTTCCCTGTCCTCTGCCAGGACTTCCATTCTAGGTGTAAAGACCCAGAGCTGGAACACCTTCCCTGTCCTCTGCCAGGACGTCCATTCTAGGTGTACAGACCCAGAGCTGGCACACCTTCCCTGTCCTCTGCCGGGACCTCCATTCTCGGTGTACAGACCAGAGCTGGCACACCTTCCCTGTCCTCTGCCAGGACATCCATTCTAGATGTACAGACCCAGAGCTAAACACCATCCCTGTCCTCTGCCAGGACATCCATTCTAGATGTACAGACCCAGAGCTAATACACCATCCCTGTCCTCTGCCAGGACATCCATTCTAGATGTACAGACCCAGAGCTGGCACACCTTCCCTGTCCTCTGCCAGGACTTCCATTCTCGGTGTAAAGACCCAAAGCTGGCACACCTTCCCTGTCCTCTGCCAGGACTTCCATTCTAGGTGTAAAGACCCAGAGCTGGAACACCTTCCCTGTCCTCTGCCAGGACGTCCATTCTAGGTGTACAGACCCAGAGCTGGCACACCTTCCCTGTCCTCTGCCGGGACCTCCATTCTCGGTGTACAGACCCAGAGCTGGCACACCTTCCCTGTCCTCTGCCAGGACGTCCATTCTCAGTGTACAGACCCAGAGCTGGCACACCATCCCTGTCCTCTGCCAGGACGTCCATTCTCAGTGTACAGACCCAGAGCTGGCACACCTTGCCCGTCCCCTGCCAGGACGTCCATTCTCAGTGTACAGACCCGGAGCTGGCACACCATCCCTGTCCTCTGCCAGGACATCCATTCTAGGTGTACAGACCCGGAGCTGGCACACCTTCCCTGTCCTCTGAGAGATCATCCATTCTAGGTGTAAAGACCCAGAGCTAATACACCATCCCTGTCCTCTGCCAGGACATCCATTCTAGATGTACAGACCCAGAGTTGGCACACCTTCCCTGTCCTCTGCCAGGACTTCCATTCTCGGTGTACAGACCCGGAGCTGGCACACCTTCCCTGTCCTCTGCCAGGACGTCCATTCTAGGTGTACAGACCCAGAGTTGGCACACCTTCCCTGTCCTCTGCCAGGACTTCCATTCTCGGTGTACAGACCCGGAGCTGGCACACCTTCCCTGTCCTCTGCCAGGACATCCATTCTAGGTGTACAGACCCAGAGTTGGCACACCTTCCCTGTCCTCTGCCAGGACTTCCATTCTCGGTGTACAGACCCGGAGCTGACACACCTTCCCTGTCCTCTGCCAGGACTTCTGATGTACAGACCCAGAGCTGGCACACTATCAGGAAACAAATGACAACAGAAATGGTGGGCAGGTCATAAAGCTAGAGATGGAAAATTGTCTTTAGTTATGTGTGTTTGTTTCGCCATCTTTAACAGACATGTGGCCCAGCGTATTCTACACCTGTCCTCTACTCACTGGATATAATACAAGACTGCACACTGCTACCTACCTCTAGATCGCACTCTGCTACCTACCTGGCTCCATGTTGCGTGTACGTGGGCTTGGCGGGACATGACCAATATAAAGTATTGGGATCTGTAGAGAATCATCTAAAAAATAGAGGTACTAATTATTTAGAAGAAAGCTGTGACAGTGGAATGTAGATCAGAAATATTTAATTTTGTAAAGTTAACAACATCAAAAAATCAGTTTGTCTCTCTTTATGCACCCCTCCATGGAGGCCATTCTGTCTCCTTCTTGAGCCCCCCATAGAGGCCATCCTATCTCCTCCCTGAACCCCCCCAATAGAGGCCATCTTATCTCCTCCCTGAACCCCCCAATAGAGGCCATCCTATCTCCTCCCTGAAGCCCCCAATAGAGACCATCCTATCTACTCCCTGAACCCCCCCAATAGAGACCATCCTATATCCTCCCTGAACCCCCCAATCCAATAGAGGCCATCCTATCTCTCCTGAAGCCCAGCATAAAGACCTTTCTGACTTCTGCATTATCCTCACATAGAGGCCATCCTAATTTCTGCCTGGGCCCTCTATAGAGGCCATCCTGTCTCCCACCTTATCCCCCATAGAGGCAATCCTGTCTTTTGCCTCAACCCTCCATTAAAGCCATCCCATCTCCTTCCTGAGCTCCCCATAGAGGCCATACTAACTCCTGCCTAAGCCCCCCATAGAGGCCATCCTGATTTCTGCCTGACCCCCTCATAGAGGCTATTCTCTCTCCTGCCTTGGCCCCTCATAGAGAACTGCCTTTCTCCTGCCTTATCCCCTCATAGAGGCAATCCTGTCTCCTGCCTTAACCCTCATTAAAGCCATCCTGTCTCCTGCCTTGCCCCCCATCCATAAAGGCAATCCTGTCTTCCGCCTTCCCCCTCCATGGAGGCCATCCTGTCTACCGCCTTGCCCTCTCCCGTAGAGGCCATCCTGTTTACCGCCTTGCCCTCCCCCCATAGAGGCCATCCTGTTTACCGCCTTGCCCTCCCCCATAGAGGCCATCCTGTTTACCACCTTGCCCTCCCCCATAGAGGCCATGTCTCTTGACCTGGGGGCTCGGTCAGTCTCAGCGTAGAGGCTCTGAAGTCCCTGTAATCATTGTGTCTGATCAGTGATGGATTCCGCTCTGAGGATTCTGGGAGAAAAAAAAAACAAACTAGAATCAAGTCATGCAATAACCACTAACCTTGCCCTTCAATCTAACACAAGCCCCCAGCCTAGCCATGACCTTGATAACCCTAACCCTACCTAACCCTAAGCCTGGTCTCCAGCATAACCCTACATCTAGTCCTCAGCCTAACCCTAAATCTGGTCCTCACTCAAACCCTAAACCTCATGTGCAGCTAACCCTGACCCTGATCCTCAGCCTAACACGAATAATGGTCCTCAACATAACCCTACATCTGGTCTTCGGGCTAACTCTAACACTGGTCCTTAGCCTAACCCTACATCTGTCCTCAGCCTAACCCTACACCTGGTCCTCACCCTAATCCTAAACCTAAATCTGGTCCTCACTCAAACCCTAAACCTCATGTGCAGCCTAGCCCTGACCCTGATCCTCAGCCCAACACGAATAATGGTCCTCAACCTAACCCTACATCTGGTCTTCGGGCTAACTCTAACACTGGTCCTCAGCCTAACCCTACACCTGTCCTCAGCCTAACCCTACACCTGGTCCTCACCCTAATCCTAAACCTAAACTTGGTCCTCATGTAAACCCTAAACCTGGTCCTCGGGCAAACCCTAAACCTGGTCCTTAGCCTAACCCTAAACTTGTTTTTTAGCCTAAACCTAAACCTCAAGCTAACCCTAAACAGGGTCCTTAGGCTAACCTTAAACCTGACCCTCAGCCTAACCCTAAACCTGGTCCACAGACCAATCCTAAACCTGGTCTTCAGGCTAACCCTAAACCTTGTCCTCAGGCAAACCCTAAAAACTGGTCTTCAGGCTAACCCTAAACCTGGTCCTAAGCATAACCCCAAACCTGCTCCTCAGGCTAATCCTAAACCTGGTCCTAAGCATAACCCCAAACCTGGTCCTTAGCCTAACCCTGACCCTGCTCCTTAATATAAATGCTAACCTTATGCTGACCACAAACGGTAATCCTAGATTTTAACCTAAACCAGACTATAACCCAAGTTCTCTCTGCCTAACCCTCACATAAACCTAATCCTTAATAAAACCTAACCCTGGTCCTAGCCAGATCCTCAGATATTCTAATCTTGGTCTTCAGCTATCTTCTTTGTAATCACAGCCATTATTCTAAACAGTATACAATTCCACCATATAGTATTCCTTACTGTGCTTTATTCGGAGTCTCCAGATGATGATTGTGAAGACGAGGACAGACATGAGGAGTAGGCTGAGTAGGAGAGCGCATACGATAATGAAATACGGATGGGTGGAGTCACTGCGGACAGGGGGGGACCCTAAGACACAAAGAGTTGGGATGAGTGTCATAAAGCCAGAAATCTAAAAGGATCTCCGCACCTAGCACTATGCCTGTGAGCCGTATCATAGCCTGCAGGACATAAAAGCCTCATAGATCCCTTTCCATTCCAGAAGCCGCCATCACAAGACAAACTGGGGCAGAATATGTGGCAGTAAATTGGACTTTTCTGTAGAGAAGTCTCCTTATATTCAGTTTCACTGTCTTTTTTACCAAAACTACCCAGAATCCACACCCACCCTGACATGGGGGAAGCATTCTGCAGTCCAGAAGGTGATGTGTGTGGTGAATGGATGGAGGAGCATTGCCCCCCATTGAAGATAATAAGGAGCCACTATCATGGCTGGAATATTTCTCTCAGTGTGTGGAATGAGCGGACGCTGCTTTGAGATGCCGAATATGCAAATTATACTGTCATGGAAACCACCATGACTTGGGCTCCTAAAGGAGCCTGGGGGCAACCCTCCTTCCCACCGACTATGGACCCAGGACTAAGGAGGCGCCCCTCTTGGGTTTAGAAGGAACCAGGAGGGTTATATCACTTCCCTGGGTACCAGTCTGGCCGTGAATTATACCAGCTACCCTTTCCATGTAGTTAGGGCCGGAGGGACATCTTGGCATAATGTGTGTAGTGGATCTATCGCTTCTCGGCCTTTTGGCTGAGATCAAGTGTAGAATCTGTTCTTATCAGTGTCCAGTGGGGGTGCTCCCGACCACTCTGTCTTTGTGGGGTTGGTTGGATAGTACCCTCACTGGTATGATGGGGGTCCGGAAGGCTAGTACCGGAGGGACAGAAACCGGGGAGCGCCATGATTCGTTCTGGGGCCTCGGGAGTAATTCCTCTGGGAAAGCTGGAAAGACCCAGTACCTCCTGATTTGGACGCAATCTACCTTGGTCTGGCCAGGGGCTGGGGATGCAAAAAGTCCACAAACTCAGTGCCCCCTGGGGAGACGCGCTCAGGGGTGTCACTAGTAACACTTGGGTGTGGGACCCCACGGTGTGAAAATGACACTTGGCCACTGTTTTTTACACATCTTTTTGCACAGCGCCCTAAGGACCAGGCCTTTTGGCTAAGTCCAGGGCAATTTTTGCTACAGGCCTCAGGGCCTGGTCTGTGCACAATTCGGCACGGTACCACTTTTTTTATTTTTTCTTTCTCTTTATTTATTATGCACTTCCCACGTTTGTCACTTTTTTGCTCTTATGTGTGTGTTTTTTCACGGATGGAGGGTGTGGGTCCTCGGGCCTACCTGAAGTCTAGGGGGAGGATGTGTGGCCATACGGTTCCTTCCTCCCCTGATCCCTAGGGGACTCTTCTTCGGGAGAGTCCCCTTGCCTAGTACTGGATGTCCGGCTTCGGCTGGGCATAGGGAACGGTGGTCCACCAGGCCTTTTGGCCAGGAGGACCAATTGGGAGCCTTGTCCCCTCAGGAGCTTCGTGCCCCGGGGGATCAGGGTAAGCGGTCCAAGCCCCTTTAGGGGTAGGACACAGCACACCCCTAAGTGCACTTTTTCGTGTGGTGTTTTGCACTTGCACTTTTTTTGTGAACACTTACGGGTTTTTTTCGTTATAGTTGCACGTTTGCGGAAAAAAAAAAAAAAAAAAAAAAAATCTGTTCTTATCAGTGCCCAGTGGGGGTGCTCCCGGCCATTCTAGCTTTGCGGGGATGGCTGTTGTATAGTACCCTCACTGGTATGATGGGGGTCCGGAAGGCTAGTACCGGAGGGACAGAAACCAGGGAGCGCCATGATTCGTTCTGGGGCCTCGGGAGTAATTCCTCTGGGAAAGCTGGAAAGACCCAGTACCTCCTGATTTGGACGGATCTACCTTGGTCTGGCCAGGGGCTGAGGAGGCAGAAAGTCCGCAAACTCGGTGCCCCCTGAGTAGACGCTCTCAGGGGTGCCACTAGTAACACCTGGGTGTGGGACCCCACGGTGTGTGAAGATGGCACATGGTCACTGTTTTTACATTCTTTTTGCACAGCGCCCTAAGGACCAGGCCTTTTGGCTAGGACCAGGGCAATTTTTGCTACAGGCCTCAGGGCCTAGCCAGGGCACAATTTGGCACTTTTTTTTATTTTCTATTTATTTAATTTATTTCACCTCCCACGTTTGTCACTTTTTCTGTTACTTATGCGTGTGTTTTCACGGATGGAGGGTGTGGGTCCTCGGGCCTACCCTGAAGTCTAGGGGGAGGATGTGTGGCCTTTTGGTTCCTTTCTCCCCTGATCCCTAGGGGGCTTTTCTTCGGGAGAGCCCCCTGACCAAGTACTGTGTGTCCGGCTTCGGCTGGACACAAGGAACGGTGGTCCGCCAGGCCTTTTGGCCAGGAGGACCAATTGGGAACCTTGTCCCCGTCAGGAGCTTCGTGCCCCGGGGGATCAGGGTAAGCGGTCCAAGCCCCTTTAGGGGTAGGACACAGCACACCCCTAAGTGCACTTTTTCGTGTGGTGTTTTGCACTTGCACATTTTTTGTGAACACTTACGGGTTTTTACGTCTATAGTTGCACGTTTGCAGACTTAAATAAAAAAAAATAAAAATCTGTTTTTATCAGTGTCCAGTAGGGGGCTCCACCATCATTCCTGTTTGCGGGGATGTTTGGTTGTATAGTACTCCTGCTGGAAGGATGGGGGTCCTGATGGTTAATACAGGCTGGAAGAGAAACCGAGGTGCCCACAGGCAGTTGGGACCCGGGAGTAATTCCCCCAGGAACGCCAGAGGGGCCCAGTTCCTACTGGTTTGAACAGATCTACCTTGTCTGGCCAAGGGGCCGGGGAGGCAGAGAGTCCGCGGAACATTGCCCCCCCTGAGTGGTCGCCTCAGGGGTGCTCTTAGTAACACATGGGGGTGGGATCCCACGTGTGAAACGTGCACATGGTCACTGATCCTGCACTGCGCCTTTTAGGGCTAGGCCTTTTGGCTAAGTCCAGGGCAATATTTATGCTACGGGCCTCAGGGCCCCGCCAGGGCACAATTGCACGGCCATTTTTTTTATTTTTACTTATTTATTTAATTTAATTTTTCTCCCACGATTGTTTCATTTTCACTTATGTGTGTGTTTTTTTCTCACCGATGGTAGGGTGTGGGTCCTCGGGCCTACCCTGAAGTCTAGGGGGATGATGTGTGGCTTTTTGGTTCCTTCCTCCCCTGACCCTAGGGGGTCTCTCTTCGGGAGAGCCCCCTGACCAAGTACTTGGTGGCTGGCTTAGGCTAGCCACAAGGAAAGGGGACCGCAAGGCCTTTTGGCTAGGTGGACCACATGGGAACCTTAGTCCCTGTCAGGAGCTTCGTGCCCTGGGGGGATCAGGGTAGAGATCCTACCCCTTCGGGGGGTGGACAAAGCACACCCCTAAGTGCACTTTTTTTTGTGTTGGTTTTGCACTAGCACGTTTTTTTTTGTTCACTTACGGGTTTTTCGTTTTTCGCACTTCCGCGGACTTAAAAAAAAAAAAAAAGTGTTAGGTGCCGGGGGGGGGGGGGGGGGGGGGGGGGGGGGGTTAGTTCCAGCTAATGTGGGGTTAAGAAACTTTATTTTCTGTTCCAGGTTTCCTGGCATCTACTATTGTTTGCTGTAATTAGGTTTAGGTGATAAGACCACCTCCAGAGCCCAGACTCCTCGGTGCCGGGAAGGAATACATTGTTTTCTTGTGTTTGATTGTTTATGTAATGTCATTTTCTCCTGGGACTTGTAATGTGGCCTGTCTAGGGGGAGGGGTTTGTGTATAAATGCTGTGCTGTTTGTTAATAAAACCGGTCCTTGTTTTACTTCAACATTGTTTTTGTCTGATGCTTGGGGTACATTTGCTAGATTCTGGTTCCCAAGTGGAGGAAGTTGTAGTTTGGTGGAGATACCCATTCGGGGGTGTCGGACGGTCTGTCACAGATACCAATATAGAAATATAATATGACAAATATGACTAATATAATCAATAAATAATACATATGGAGATATTACCTGTGAGGGGCACGGTCAGGTCAAAATATGAGCTGGATGAGGTCACTGTGGTCCTCTCATCATAGAAGTCACCTGACACTAGAAAAGACATTCATTCAATGGAAACACAAAGAGAGAAATGTACACAGAGGAAGACGGATCAGAAGACAGAATCAATAACTTCCCTTCCACAGCAGAATGGGGGGTGGGGTAGAGATTTCATTCTAAAAACCTAAATAGTTTATCTTTCCCATGGCAGCTAGAGAGGTCAGGAAGGCCACGATATATGCCCATGGTTCGGTCACAGACAGGAAGATTTGTCCCACCACATTATCTGTCCAGCCTTGATAAAGTCTCCTGACTGGATGAAGTCTACTAACCGGATGACGTTTCCTGAACCAATGAGGTCTACTGACCAGATGAAGTTTCCTGAGCCGATAAAGTCACCTGACCTAATAAAGTCTCCTGAACTGATGAAGACTACTCACCTGATGAAGTTTCCTGAGCCAATAAAGTCTCCTGACCTAATAAAGTCTCCTGACCTCCTGACCTAATAAAGTCTCCTGACCTAATAAAGTCTCCTGAACTGATAAAGTCTCCTGACCTAATAAAGTCACCTGACCTAATAAAGTCTCCTGACCTAATAAAGTCTCCTGAACTGATGAAGACTACTCACCTGATGAAGTTTCCTGAGCCAATAAAGTCTCCTGACCTAATAAAGTCACCTGACCTAATAAAGTCTCCTGAACTGATGAAGACTACTCACCTGATGAAGTTTCCTGAGCCGATAAAGTCACCTGACCTAATAAAGTCTCCTGAACCAATAAAGTCTACTGAACTGATAAAGTCACCTGACCCAATAAAGTCTCCTGAACTGATGAAGACTACTGACCTGATGAAGTTAACTCAGTGTTTCTCAACTCCAGTCCTCATGGACCCCCAACAGGTCATGTTTTCAGGATTTCCATTATTTTGCACAGGTGATTTGATCAGTTTCACTGCCTTAGTAATTACCACAGCTGTTTCATCTGAGGGAAATCCTGAAAACATGACCTGTTGGGGGTCCATGAGGACTAGAGTTGAGAAACACTGAGTTAACTGAACCGATAAAGTCTCCTGACCCAATGAGTCTACTGAACCAATAAAGTCTACTGAACTGATAAAGTCTCCTGACCCAATTAATTCTCCTGAGCCGATAAAGTCACCTGACCCAATAAAGTCTCCTGAACCGATGAAGACTACTGACCTGATGAAGACTACAATGAAGACTACTGACCTGATGAAGACTACAATGAAGACTACTGACCCGATGAAATCTCCTGAACTGATAAAGTCTCCTGAACCAATGAAGTCAACTGAACCGATGAAGTCTCCTGAACCAATGAAATCTCCTGACCCAATTAATTCTCCTGAACTGATAAAGTCTCCTGAACCTATGAAGACTACTGTTCCAATAAAGTCTTCTGAACCGATAAAGTCTCCTGAACCTATGAAGACTACTGATCCGATAAAGTCTCCT
This sequence comes from Staurois parvus, assembly GCA_951230385.1. Taxonomy (NCBI): domain Eukaryota; kingdom Metazoa; phylum Chordata; class Amphibia; order Anura; family Ranidae; genus Staurois; species Staurois parvus. Next base: position 11,346 of record CATNWA010001317.1, on the reverse strand, counting down.
GATCCGATAAAGTCTCCTTAACGTATGAAGACTACTGATCCAATAAAGTCTCCTGAACCAATAAAGTCTCCTGAGTCGATAAAGTCTCCTGAACCTATGAAGACTACTGTTCCAATAAAGTCTTCTGAACCGATAAAGTCTCCTTAACCTATGAAGACTACTGATCCGATAAAGTCTCCTGATCCATTAAAGTCTCCTGAACCTATGAAGACTACTGATCCAATAAAGTCTCCTGAACCGATAAAGTCTCCTGAACCGATAAAGTCTCCTGAGCCGATAAAGTCTCCTGAACCTATGAAGACTACTGATCCAATAAAGTCTCCTGAGTCGATAAAGTCTCCTGAACCGATAAAGTCTCCTGAACCGATAAAGTCTCCTGAGCCGATAAAGTCTCCTGAACCTATGAAGACTACTGATCCGATAAAGTCTCCTGAACTGATAAAGTCTCCTGAGCTGATAAAGTCTCCTGAACCTATGAAGACTACTGATCCGATAAAGTCTCCTGAACTGATAAAGTCTCCTGACCCGATGAAGTCTCCTGACCCGATGAAGTCTCCTGAACCAAAGAAGTCTCCTAAACCGATGAAGTCTCCGGAACCGATGAAGTCTCCTGACCCTATGAAGCCTCCTGACCCGATGAAGCCTACTGACCCGATGAAGCCTCCCAACCCACAATTCCTCGGTAGATTTAGGCAATCCAGCGAGGTGGGTCATGTGGGACAGGTGATTTTCCTGAGACCTCCAGAATTCCCAAAACACAATGGGGGAGAAAATCCGGTGCAGCTCTGCATAGAAACCAGATTTTGCACTCTCCAGTTTTAGTAAATAACCTCCAACATATACAACAACAGCATGAATTCATTGGGTAATAAAAGAAATATAATCAGTGAGAATCAAATCCTGAATAAAGGAACATTCTGATTTTTTTCGGATGACGTTTACCATTGCAGACGATGCCCACAGCCTTGGCTTGGCGGCAGGTGTGGGGGTTCTTGGTTAAGACCTTGCATTTCCATAATGAATCAGAATTGGCACACAGAAAGGTCACACTCGTACTCAGTGTATGGTCATATTTGGTGTGTTTCACAAACGATCCGCAGCCAAGATCTTCGCATACTTTGGCGGACTCGTCATTATACCAGTGACCCTCACACACCGTCGCCCAAACTCCATCCATATAAACTTCCAGACGACCCGAACAGTTATGGGGACCTCCAGACAGGCGAACTTCACGATGTCCTGCATGAGAAAAAACACAGCATAAAGCCCAAGCCAGGGCCGGGAGTCAACCGCATCACCGCACATTAATGTTTTCTAGTACTCTGCTCACCTAAGTGGTTCATTCATTGCAGAGGACTTCAGGGAAGAGATAATCAGCAGTGTTCTTCCACTCACCATCCTGAAAGTATCTGTTCCAGGACTGGGAGGGAACCACCTTGTCCAGCAGGGGTGGTAATCACCATAGGTCAGCCTTCCTCAACCAGGGTTCATCTGGAGGTGGTCTAAAGTTTAGCTTTGCTCCTAGGACTTTCATTGGGGTGTGTTGATTTTTGCAACATGGTCTGGGATTAATTTGTTAGGAAAAAATATTTTGTGTGTGCAAATGAACAAATCTTTTCTGCAATCAAGTTTTCTGACAGATCTGTTGGGGTGTGCTCATTTATGCTGAGCACTGTAGGTAGTCCCTTTTACCGTTGGTTGTAGCCAGCTCAGTGGATTGCTGGAGGAAAGTCCTGGATTCTTTCTTGGATACACAGAATATAACTGGATATAACATTTATAGGGAAAGTTGATCCAGGGAATATCCGATTGCCTCTCGGGGGATCAGGAAGGAATTTTTTCCCCTGCAGGGTTTTTTGCCTTCCTCTAGATCAGTGGTTCTCAACCTGTGGGTCGCGACCCCTTTGGGGGTCAAAAGACCCTTTCACAGGGGTCCCCCTAAGACCATCAGAAAACACATATTTCCGATGTGTAAAGAGCAGCTACTGTGTAGAAAGCAGCTGCTGTGTTGAAAGCAGCTACTCTGTTAAAAGCAGCTACTGTGCTGAAAGCAGCAGTATTGGAGGTAAAACGACACTCATGAATTATAATTATTGGGTAAATAATTTTATGGTTGGGGGTCACCACAACATGAGGGACTGTATTAAAGGGTCACGGCATTAAGAAGGTTGAGAACCACTGCTCTAGATCAACTATCCAAGAAAGAATACAGGACTTTCCTACAGCAATCCACTGAGCTGGCCAAAGCCAACTCTTGAAGGAGTCTATTCCACATTCTCACCGCTCTTACTGTGAAGAAACCTTTCCATGTTTGGAGATTAAGTTTATTTTTCTCCAGACACAGAGCGCCCCGATGTCCCGCCATCACACCAGTCTCTAATTGATGAAGGGCTTGTTGATTGATGATCTGTACTATGCCGACACTCACCACAAGCACCATTGCCTACCAGGTTTAGGTGGGCCCTGATATCTGGTGAGTGCCACTGTACTGGGGGAGGTTTTCCTCTGGAGCGCGTGGTGATATCTGAGCGCACTTTGCTCAATCAATTATCGTTACGTTGTTCATGTGGTGATCTCGGCGGATCAATAATTTCTCTGCACTTCATCATAATTTTCATTTTTCAGTTGGTGGACTTCTGTCAAATGATTTCAATATTTGTGTATGTTTACAGTGTTACATGTTGTGTCATATTTTCACTTTGCTAGTGTGTTTTATATACAGTTGTGACCAAAATTATTCAACCCCCACTGAAATTGAGTGTTTTGGCCAGTTTGACATTGCTTTTGATCATTCAGTCATCTTGCTTACATTTACATTAAAGAGGCACTTGTAGGTCAGACAAATATAACATAACAGTTATAATGAAATAACCACAAATGTCTTTTCTGTGCTCACAGCATTATCAGTTTTATTCAACCCCCAAGTGACATTCAATCTTAGTACTTAGTACAGCATCCTTTTACAGTTATAACAGCTTTTAAACGTGAAGCATAGCTTGACACAAGTGTCTTGCAGCGATCTACGGGTATCTTCGCCCATTCTTCATGGGCAAAGGCCTCCAGTTCAGTCACATTCTTAGGCTTGCGCACTGCAACTGCTTTCTTTAAGTCCCACCAGAGGTTCTCAATCGGATTTAAGTCTGGTGACTGCGATGGCCACTCCAAAATGTTCCAGCCTTTCCTCTGCAACCATGCTCTAGTGGACTTGGAGGTATGCTTGGGATCATTGTCCTGTTGAAAGGTCCAACGTCTCCCAAGCCTCAGGTGTGTGACGGACTGCATCACGTTTCCATCCAATATCTCCTGGTACTGAAGAGAATTCATGGTACCTTGCACACGCTGAAGCTTCCCTGTACCTGCAGAAGCAAAACAGCCCCAAAGCATGATTGACCCTCCACCATGCTTCACAGTAGGCAAGGTGTTCTTTTCATCATAGGCCTTGTTCTTCCTCCTCCAAACATAGCGTTGATCCATGGGCCCAAACAGTTCTAATTTTGTTTCATCAGTCCACAGAACACTATCCCACAACTTTTGTGGTTTGTCCACATGGCTTTTGGCATACTGCAGTCGACTCTTCTTATTCTTTGGAGACAGCAAGGGGGTACGCCTGGGAGTTCTGGCACGGAGGCCTTCATTACGCAGTGTGCGTCTTATTGTCTGGGCTGAAACTTCTGTACCCACATCTGACAAATCTTTTCTCAGTTCCTCAGCAGTCACACGGGGACTTCTCTCCACTCTACGCTTCAGGTAGCGCACAGCAGTCGAAGTCAGCATCTTCTTTCTGCCACGACCAGGTAGCGTTTCAACAGTGCCCTTTGCCTTGAATTTGCGAATGATGCTTCCTAAGGTGTCTCTTGGTATGTTTAACATCTTTGCAATCTTCTTATTAGCCATTGCCCTTCCTGTGAAGAGAAATCACCTCTTCTCTTGTCTTCCTGGACCATTCTCTTGCCTTCACCATGTTTGTAACCACACCAGTAAATGTCTAGAAGGAGCTGAGTATCACAGTCATTTTAAAGCTGCCTAATTGGTGCTTATTATGCTTGATTGCTGCTCGGTGACATCCACAGGTGTTTTCAATACCTGATGGAAAGCACCTGTATGAACCTCTGTTCTTCAGAGTGGTAGTCTTTAAGGGGTTGAATAATTGTGGCAATGAAGAAACCACATAAGAACCATTTACTACTGTATTACATAAACAATTGATGTCATTTTAGTTGCATTTGGGTAGTTACAACGTCCTTGTAGGATTTGATTCTGAATACAATTCCAAATGTACACTATAGTCCCTAAACCCCTTTACAGCATTGGGGGTTGAATAATTTTTGGTCACAACTGTATATATTTGCACTGCTTTTATTTGTCATAGTCCCTTTTACTTACCGGCCTGGAGAATCCACCTACCAAACTCATGGCTGCAATAGCTTGTTTCAATAACTCGATCACCATGACACGTAGTACCTATCGTTGGTAGTCAAAGGTATAAAGGATTTCATTTTGACCTCCTGTTAAAAAAGTCAAAATACTTGTGTAGGGATCTGCTGCCCTCTACTATTAGCTGCTACTATCCCAGTGTTACGTATATTTACGTAGAGCAGAGTAGATAGGCTGACTCTGGGGGCCATTGTCACACTACAGTCTCTGCATTCGAGAAGCTACATTCCAGGCTGGTTGGACAACAGTTGGAGGATCTCCCAATCATTGCAGATCTTGTCTTCAGATCTCCAACACAAAGACAAATGTTGCATCATCCTCAGGGGCCCCAGACTTTGCATCAACATGCATCTCGAGGGATTTGTAATAAAAGCTATATAAACCTGGGTATATATGGACAATTCCCGCAGGACCCCTACCGGGCCCTTTGCTGATAATCCCTGCTTGTACATTGGATGTATGGACTGGTATTATTCTCCTCATATGTAAGGCTTCTATTACTGCTATACCGGTGTACATCTGTGTACTTGTAGTTATTGTTATATGCTGGATGCAGTTGTTCTGATGCTCCCAATGACTTGATTACTATTTCACTTCCCAGGAAGGGAATTCCCTCTGTAACTGGTGGGGGCCCTGTCCTGGTTGGAGGCACTGTCCTGGGTGGGGGCCCTGTCCTGGTTGGAGGCACTGTCCAGGTGGGAGCCATGTCTTGGGAGGAGGCCCTGTTCTGGGAGGAGGCCCTGTCCTGGGTGGAGGCCCTGTTCTGGGTGGAGGCACTGTCCTGGGTGGGAGCCCTGTCCTGGGAGGAGGCCCTGTTCTGGGAAGAGGCACTGTCCTGGGTGGAGGCCTTGTTCTGGGAGGAGGCACAGTCCTGGATGGGGGCCCTGTCCTGGGTGGGTGCACTGTCCTGGGTGGGGGCCCTGTCCTGGGTGGGGGCCCTGTCTTGGGTGGGGGCCCTGTCTTGGGTGGGGGCCCTGTCCTGGGAGGAGGCCCTGTCCTGGGAGGAGGCCCTGTCCTGGGAGGAGGCCCTGTCCTGGGTGGAGGCCCTGTCCTGGGTGGAGGCCCTGTTCTGGGTGGAGGCACTGTCCTGGGTGGGAGCCCTGTTTTGGGAGGAGGGCCTGTTCTGGGAAGAGGCACTGTCCTGGGTGGAGGCCTTGTTCTGGGAGGAGGCACAGTCCTGGATGGGGGCCCTGTCCCGGGTGGGGGCACTGTCCTGGGTGGGAGCCATGTCTTGGGAGGAGGCACAGTCCTGGGTGGGGGTCCTCTTCTGGGTGGGGGCCCTGTCCTGGGAGGAGGCCCTGTCCTGGGTGGAGGCCCTGTCCTGGGAGGAGGCACAGTCTTGGGTGGTGGGCCCTGTCCTGGGTGGAGGCCCTGTCCTGGGAGGAGGCACAGTCTTGGGTGGTGGGGGCCCTGTCCTGGGTGGAGGCCCTGTCCTGGGAGGAGGCATTGTCAACTTAATTATCAATCACAAGTATCTGGTTCTCCTATTTACCTCCAGGTTTAGTGCAATATCCTGTGTGGGAACGGCCATTTCTCATACCCCCTCCCCCCCCCCCCCCCCCCCCCCCCAAATAGGGCTCCACTTGTAAATCTAAAACCAACTTCCTATAAGCTATAAACTGAAGTGCAGAATTTTTTTAACATCTCTTATGGTCCCTCCTAGAGTCTGGGGCCCCAGATAGCCATCCATTCTGCCCTGAATAATCCACCACTGCAGCCACCACTTTGTGTTTAGAAGGCTTCACTTGACCTGCCTTGAATGTGAAGCAGCCGGTAAGTGCACACGGGATATTTTCTCAGCATCTCAGAAGACAATTGGGCGGCCAATGCAGCCTATTTATTGTCTTTCCACCTCCAAGAAGAAAACAAGGAACAGCATCTTCCGTAATGTACCAGGATGGAATCAATGACATTGGATTCTATATCAGAGTTTTCTTGATGAGTTGATACTGCCTGAGGATTTCCTGCTTAGTCAGCAGTTTCTGCGTCTTACAAAGTATGTATTTTGCATAATGAGATACTTGAATCCGAACACCATTACGGTGAACTGGGTCTACAAATCACAGTGGATATATTCCAACCCAGACTGGAAAATACAGCAAGGTCTGGTGTGAAGGACCCATTATGGGGGTAAAATACAACGTATTACTTCTAAGCCCAATACATCTATATAGACCTTGGATATATTTATACACATTAGTTAGATATCTGTTTTCTGTCATCCCTGTGAGGCCTTCATCCCATTAATTCAGTTGGTTGCCCCCCTTTTACCACCTACCACCCCCAGATTGTAACGCTCACCTGTACACAGGACACCCGCATGCTCCCTCTCTGTGCAGTCATGGCTCCTATTTGATGGACATTCCCATAGAAAGGGCTCAGAACCCAAACAATTCACTTCATCCAAATGGATCTCTGGTGGGCCAATTCCAAAATAAGACGCTCCGTAGGCTGCCAGCGCTGAACCACAACCCAACTGCTGACATGTGACTTCTGCATCGCGGGCATCCCAATGATCATCACATACGGCTCCCCAGACATCATCCTTGAGAACCTCCACCCGACCGGCACAGCGACTGCCACCTCCAGAGAGCCGCACCCAGTGAAACTCTGAGGAGAATAGACAAAACACAGCTTTAAATACAGTATATACTATATACTGTAGGGCTAGTAGAGAGTCACATACAGCCTGTTACTACTGGATACATCATGACCCAGATAAATGATGACCATCACCAGGATCTACTATACGGATCTCAGGGGGTATCACACATTCATTTGTAGTCAATGCTTCGTGGAATATTAGTTCTACAAACCTCAGTGATTCTAATGTTCCAGGCCTGAAGAATATTCCACCGTGTCTCCCCTAACCTTGGATTGGCCCACCTTCAGATGTTTGATTAGATATTACCTCTATGACCCGCAGTGACTCTAATGTTCCAGGCCTGAAGAATACTCCACCGTGTCTCCCCTAACCTTGGATTGGCCCACCGTCAGGTGTTTGATTAGATATTACCTCTATGACCCGCAGCGACTCTAATGTTCCAGGCCTGAAGAATACTCCACCGTGTCTCCCCTAACCTTGGATTGGCCCACCGTCAGATGTTTGATTAGATATTACCTCTATGACCCGCAGTGACTCTAATGTTCCAGGCCTGAAGAATACTCCACCGTGTCTCCCCTAACCTTGGATTGGCCAACCTTCAGATGTTTGATTAGATATTACCTCTATGACCCGCAGTGACTCTAATGTTCCAGGGCTGAAGAATATTCCACCGTGTCTCCCCTAACCTTGGATTGGCCCACCGTCAGGTGTTTGATTAGATATTACCTCTATGACCCGCAGTGACTCTAATGTTCCAGGCCTGAAGAATATTCCACCGTGTCTCCCCTAACCTTGGATTGGCCCACCTTCAGATGTTTGATTAGATATTACCTCTATGACCCACAGTGACTCTAATGTTCCATCAGTGTGAAGAATATTCCACCGTGTCTCCCCTAACCTTGGATTGGCCCACCTTCAGATGTTTAATAAGATATTTACCTCTATGACCCGCAGTGACTCTAATGTTCCAGGCCTGAAGAATACTCCACCGTGTCTCCCCTAACCTTGGATTGGCCCACCGTCAGATGTTTGATTAGATATTACCTCTATGACCCGCAGTGACTCTAATGTTCCAGGCCTGAAGAATATTCCACCGTGTCTCTCCTCTAACCTTGGATTGGCCCACCGTCAGATGTTGGATTAGATATTACCTCTATGACCCGCAGTGACTCTAATGTTCCAGGCCTGAAGAATATTCCACCGTGTCTCCCCTAACCTTGGATTGGCCCACCGTCAGATGTTGGATTAGATATTACCTCTATGACCCGCAGTGACTCTAATGTTCCAGGCCTGAAGGATATTCCACCGTGTCTCCCCTAACCTTGGATTTGGGCCCACCGTCAGATGTTTGATTAGATATTACCTCTATGACCCACAGTGACTCAAATGTTCCAGGCCTGAAGAATATTCCACCGTGTCTCCTCTAACCTTGGATTGGCCCACCTTCAGATGTTGGATTAGATATTACCTCTATGACCCGCAGTGACTCTAATGTTCCAGGCCTGAAGGGTTAGGGTCCCCAGTGACACTTACCTGCATAGTATATATAGTGGGTCAGGGTTAGGGTCCTCAGTGACACTTACCTGCATAGTATATATAGAAGATCAGGGTTAGGGTCCTCAGTGACACTTACCTGCATAGTATATATAATGGGTCAGGGTTAGGGTCCTCAGTGACACTTACCCATAATAATATATAGTGGGTCACGGTTAGAGTCCTCAGTGACACTTACCCGCATAGTATATATAGTGGGTCAGGGTTAGAGTCCCCAGTGACACTTACCTGCATAGTATATATAGTGGGTCAGGGTTAGAGTCCTCAGTGACACTTACCTGCATAGTAATATATAGTGGGTCAGGGTTAGGGGTCCTCAGTGACACTTACCTGCCATAGTATATATAGAAGATCAGGGTTTAGGGTCCCCAGTGACACTTACCTGCATAGTATATATAGTGGGTCAGGGTTAGGGTCCTCAGTGACACTTACATGCATAGTACATTATTATTATTATTATTATACAGTATTTATAAAGCCCCAATAGTTGGCTCAGCGCTGTTTGTACATTACGGAGAGGGGACAGAACATGTGACAGAAACAATACCTATACAATGTGATACTATGAGGGTGATCGAGGGCCCTGCTCCTTTCGAGCTTACAATCTCAGGAGGGAGGGGATGGTGGCACAGGAGGAGATAGCTGTGGGGGATGGAGTGGTAGGAAAGAGTGTGAGGAGGTCGGATCAAAGTTAGTCATGGGAGGTGGGCGTAGGCTTCCATGAAGAGTTGGGTTTTCAGGGTGATGCGCCTAAAGGAGAGGAAGAGTAGGTGATAATCTGATGGATCTGGGGTGGTGTAGGGAGTTCCAGAGGATGGGTGACACCTTGGGAGAAGTCCTGGAGGCGGGCATGGGATGGAGGAGAACCAGGGACTTAGAGAGAAGGTGGTCCTTGTGAGGAAGGGAGTGGTGACGTGCTGGCGCGGTACTTGGATTATTTGGCTCAGGCTCGGTGATGTAGGGCTAGTATGGTGGACAGCTTTGTTTTTTTACGTCAGTGTTAGGATTTTTGAATTTTGATCCGTTGGGCAATCGGAAGCCAGTTGGAGGGCATTGGCAGAGTGGGGGTGGATGGACACTGAATGGAGGCCAGTGAAGGGATTGGCAAGAGGGGCGGTGGAGGACACTGATGGATGTAGGCCAGTGGAGGGATTAGGCACAGTGGGGGGTGCGGAGGACAACTGAGTGGAGGACAGTGGAAGGGATAGGCAGAGGGGGGGTGGAGGACACTGAGTGGAGGCCAAGTGGAAGGGATTGGGCAGAGGGGGTAGGAGGACACTGGGGAGTGGAGGGACAGTGTGGGGGCTGAGATGGGGGTGGAGGACACTGACTGGAGGCCAGTTGGAGGGATTGGCAGAGGGGGGTGGAGGACACTGGACAGGAGGCCATGTGAGCGGATAGGGTAGAGGGGTGGTGGCGTGAGATGGATGCGGTTGTGGAAAGGTGAATGAGTCTGGCAGCCCGTAATCAGGATGGACTGAAGCTTGGGGTATAGCCAGCGGCGAGCAAGTCCGAGTGATGATGGAGTTGCAGTTAGACGTGTCGTGATTATGATGAGGGGAGTGGATTGAGCTGTTTAGTGGATTTTCTGGGGTTTAGAAACGTGCCGGATTTTTTGGCGAAGTTGCGGAGTGGAGTCTGCATGTTGTCGGAGGCGGAGTCTGCATGTTGCGGAGTGGAGTCTGCATGATGCGGAGGTGGAGACTGCATGTATGCGGAGAGCGGAGTCTGCCACGAGTTTGTTAAAGAATGGACATGGTGCGTTAAGGATAGATGAGTCCAGAATGACACCAAGTACTCTTGCTTTGTGTGGGGGTTGGTGGTGGCGTTGTTGGATTTGGGATGTCCAATGGGGGTTGTGTCCGGGATGAGTGTGAGGGAAGACAAGTAACTTCGGTTTGGGAGAGGTTCGGTGGTAATGAAGGTTAGGAGACCGAACATCCATGAGATATGTACAGCCAGGGGGAGTTGTTGTGGGGATTTGGTAAGGAGAGGGACCGAGGGGTGTGGGTGGGGGGTTGAGAGAGAATGGTGGGATGTAGAGGAGGTGGGGTGTGAGGAGGGGGGGGTGAAGGAATGCGGGGAGGCAGGGGTGAGGTGGGCCCCGAGAGGCCTTGGATCTTTCCTCAATGGTAAAAAAGGGCAAAGGTGGGAAGTTTGAGGGGGCTTTAGTAGGGAATGTGGGGTGGGGTGGAAGTTGGGGTCAGGCAGGGGTGGGGCGTGAGGTGTGGGGAGGAGGGGGGCTGGTGGGAGTGAGTGAGGGGGAAAGGGGGGTTTGGGGGATTTGGCATGACCGAAGTCCCTGCGGGTTATAGATGGTCGGTTTGGGTCCCCCAGGTATCCCTTACCCGCAAGATATACAGAGGGTTGGGTTGGAGTCCCCCCGGTATTTTACCTGCACAGTTTTTACAGAGGGGTGGGGTTGGGTCCCCAGGTACATTACCCGCAAAGTAAATTTCAGGGGCGGGGTTGGAGTCCCCTAGGTACACTTTCCTGTACAGTTTTTCAGAGGGCTGGGGGTTTGGGTCCCCCCGGGTTACTTACCCGACGTTTTTAAAAGAGGGCTGGGGTTGGAGTCCCCCCGGGATCCTTACCTGTAAGATATACAAGGGCGGGGTTGGAGTCCCCCAGGTATAATTTTCCTGCACTTATATACGGGGTGGGGTTGGGGTCCCCGGTATCCCTTACCTGCACTGATATCCCGGTTAGGGGGGTTTGGGGTCCCCAGGTATCACTTACCTGCACAGTATATC
>CATNWA010001316.1:0-30996 GCA_951230385.1 Staurois parvus | reverse complement strand
TTCTCCAAGCAGGGATGTATTTCCTCCCTGCTTATTGCAGTGGCGGACCAGGATAAAACAGACCGCCGTATGTACCGTCCAGGAGGTGGTGTCCTAGGAAATGACACCCCCCTGGGCAGCTCTGAAGGCTGCATCCAAGGGAGTCTGTAACCCTTGCTGCCTGCACATTGGGGGAGTAATCACAGCTGGCACAAAATCCTCTGTTTTGCTGTACCAACCAAAGACCACTTTCGGAAGACGCAGCTTTCCCTGGTTCTGTAGCCGCTGGCCCCAATGTCCCCCAGTGAAATCACTGGTTGCTAGACCGCCTGGTATCTGGCAACCAGTGATGTATATGCAAAGCCACAGAAAAAAATTCACAGCCAGGAGTGGGCTCCTAACTTTATTCTATTGAGCTGCTCCACCTCCTCCATTGTCCCTGCCCTGCTTACCATGACATATGGGAAGAGTCTGAGAGCTAGTGATTAGGGGAGCCAGGAAGAGAGAAACAGAGGATGGCATCTGTGCTGGAGGAACAAGAGAGTGTAACTAGAGATGGGTGGGGGGGGGGGGGGCAGAGCAAACAGCTGGAAGAAAGCAGCTGAACATCCCATACACTGGCAGACCTGCAATATTCCTCCGTGAAAATTCTGCCTCCACTGCTGTTTTTCTGACACCAACAGCCCTTCTCTGCCTTTACCTGGCAACTGAGAGTTACGGGAAAGGCTGACGGGCTTTAGTGAATCACCTTTGCCTTCGTCTCCTTGTGCTGTGAGAGCTGAGCAATTGGAACCAGTCAAGCCTTGATATGTAGTGGCATTGAGAGTCTCGTCCCCCCCCCCCCTTCTTTCTCTCGGTCCCTTTCCCTCTTCCTCCCTCTATGAATAACTTTTGGCATGTTTTTATGAAAACAACCTGAAATTTTTCACAATTTGTTGGTACATGTAGAGCAGGTTTCACAAGTGATAGTTCAGTCTGGAGGGTACCTCAGCCGACTACCACCTAGCAGCCTGAGCAGACTCATTTACTCCCACCACTGCAGATGTTAAGGATTATTTTATTTTTTTGTTGTCCTGCAGAGGGTGGGAGAAATGGCAAGGTGGACGGGGACCTGGACCCCCCATGCACCCGCCCACCGCAGCAGAGCGGGGTGGAAGGAATGGAAAGGTCTACAGGGGGAGCAGCAGTTGCCCGACCCCTCCCCCTGAATACACTTGCGTGCCACTGAACCCACAGCAAGGAGAACCTGAATCCCCCTCCCCCCACATTCACTCACCTGCCACCGCTGTTGAAGTCACAGCAGAGTTGGGGTTGGAGGAAAGTAGGATCTACAGGATTATGCCCAACCTCTTCCCCCCAATTGCACTACTCCCCCCCCCTCGTCCACCTCAACTGAGAACCCACAGTAAGGAGGGAGGGCAGGAGGGCACGGAGCCTAGTGGCAGGAGCAGGTGTGCGCACCCAGAAGAGGAGTCTAACTTGCCACTCTCCCAGACCTCCACAACACTGAGTTAAGCTAAGGGGAGATTATGGGGGGGGGGGGTCTGTGATGTCAGAGAGGGAGCTGTGATAATGGGGGCTGGGAAGTGAGAGCGAGGGAGCTGTGAGGGACGCGCGGCTGAGCTCTGATACGAGTGTGGCTGTGAGAGAGGGGAATTGTAAATACTTGGGGATCTGTGATGATGTGATAGGGAGAAATCTGTGATATGTGGGGGCTGTGATGTTAATATAGGGGACTGTGATGTGAGAATGGGGAGCTGTGATCTAAGGGGCTGTGATGAGAATGGGGGGAGTTGCTGTAATAGGTAAAGTTTTGTGAGAGTGGGCAATAATGTGAGAGGGAGAAGCTGTGGTATTGGGGGGGCTGTGAGTGTAGAAGGGGAAGTTGTGATGCGGGAGGGGGAGCTGTGATATGCGGGCTGTGATGTAAGATGGGAGAGCTGTATTATGGGTGGGCTGTGATGTTGATGTGGTGGCTGTAAATGTGAAAGGGGGGGGGCTGTGATATGAAGGGTTTAGTGATGTGAGGGAGGAGGGCTGTGATGTCAAGAGGGGTGAGCTGTAATGGTGGGGGGTTGTGATTGCAAAGGCAACTGTGATGTGAGGGAGGGGTCTATGAATTGGATTGCAAGGGGTGATGTGATGTAAGTGTGGCTGTAATGTTGGGGGCTTGATGTGAAAGGGGAGTTGTGATATATAGAGGGGTGTGATTGGAAAAGGGGGACTGAGGCAATTAATTGAAAAGGGGAGGCTGTGACGTTTAATGACCTGAGTCATATAATAAAAATGAGATTCGGAACTCTGCAGAAAAAAAGGATTAAAAACTGGACCTCCATGAATTTTAATTCAGTACCCGTGATGTAGATTCTTGTATTTTGTAAAGTTTGGGGAGATTGGTAAACATTTAAGCTCTTTTTTTGGACCGTTAAGCCACATTAAGCCCCCCCCAAAAAACAAGCTTAATGTCCCCCCATTTTTCTTTGTGGAAGTCCAAAATTCTATGAAACTTCTAGGACCTGTTTGGGATGTTGAGAACTTGGGCTGTGCACAAATGTGTCAAGTCCAATTGATTGAGGTTTAGGCACACATTATGGTACGTTAAGCTCTTTTTACATTATGCTGTTCACATTAAATGTTTTAGGCACTGTAAAATATAGCTTAATGGTGAATAACGTTTGGTGTGATTTACCAAATGGTGGGGAGTGTGGAGGGGGTCTGAAATTTTTCATAATATGTTGCCATAGATAGAGTCTTCTACCTGTGTGTGAAGGTTTGGGGGAGATTGGTAAACATCTAAGCGTTTTTTGTACGTGCGAGCTACAATTAAGCTCCCCAAAAAACAAGACTTAATTTCCCCCATTTTCTTTGTGGAAGGCTGAAATCTAGTGAAACTTCTAGGACATTTGGGGGTTGCATTGAGAGTGAAGGGTACTTGGGCTGTGGGCAAAGTTTGGGCAAGTCAATTGATTAAGATGTTAGACTAGTTTATTGCACGTTAAGCTACATTAGAGTAGCCATTTTCACATTAAATGTTTTAGTCTGTCCCCAAAAAATCTATTGTAAAAAAAAGCATATTAATGAGAAAAAAAACAGTCCTTTTAAAAAAAAAGGGCCAAGGGGTCACTGTAAAAGATTCCAACACCACCAACAATGCAATAAGAAATGTTAATGTGTGATTAGGGCAGCTAAAATAGACCACGAGAGATACATAAGCAAATGTGAATAAAAAAAATCCCAACATTGGCCCATAAAGGATAATCAGGGGCAGTTAGTTACAATTGAAGGAGACGGAGAAGTCAAAGGTATTATCCACTTCAAAATTGGGCACTTTCATCCCCTTCCTGCCCAATATTTAGCTTTCAGCACTATCATACTTTGAATGACAATTGGCACGGTCATGCAACACTATACCCATATTAAATTTTTATCATTTTTTCATACAAAAAGAGCTTTATTTTGGTGGTATTTAATAATTGATTTTTTTTTTATTATTTTTTGCTAAATACTGACTAAACATTTTGAAAAAAAAACTGTTTTTCCTTCTCTGTTATAAAATTTTGCAAATAGAAATGTATACTGCTATATTTCTTTGGTGAAAATAGCCCAAATCAGTGTTTATTATTTAGTCTGTAGGGAAAGTTCTAGAATCCACAAACTATGGTATAATATATACTGTATATTTTACTGAATGGAAATTGCTTCATTCAGTGTGTATTGTGATTAGCTGTGAATGGCCACAAAAGAGACTTCAAAAACCTAATGTGAATAAATCACCAGGACCAGATGGCTTACACCTAAGAGCCCTCAAAGAAGATAGCCATGTTATAGCCAGACTGTTATTCCTAATATGTAACGGACAACTTAGTGACTAGAATGGTATTTGCAAAAGGCTAACATCACACACAATATTCAAAAAAGGGCTGAGATAGATACCTGGAAACTACAGACCAGTCAACTTAATTCCAATAGTATGTAAACTATTGGAAGGAAATGATATATGACCATATCTAATAATTTACTGACGAAAATGGTATCGATAGTAGTAACCAGCATGGTTTACGAAAGACTGTTCCTGCCAGACCAATCTGTTAACATTCTATGAAGAAATACACTATATGGAAAAACACCCGTGCCAAATGTGAGCATCAAGAAAAAAAATTGATGTTGACTAAGCTGCCTCCCCCTGAAGTGATCAAAACCCCTGTGAATATCTATAAACTCTATAGGGGGGCACTATAAAACACAACCTAAAAAATATGAGAGTAAATAGTGCTAGGTGCATAATTGGACTGATCACAATGCATAAATACACAATATAAATATCATAAATCAATACATCAATGTTCTAAGTGCAAAGTGCTGTGTGCATAATATGACCAATCATAAATAAAAAAACTACCATTAATCAAATCTGTCAAATTTCAAAGTGCATGTGGCTAAACATAATTAGGAATAAATAATTATTATTTGAAATTTGATACATTTGATTTATGGCATTTTTTTTATTTTATGATTGGTTCATATTATGAACACAGCACTTTAGCACTTAGAACATTGATGTATTGATTTATGATATTTATATAGTGTATTTATGCATTGTGATCGGTCCAATTATGTACCTAGCACTTCAGCATTATTTACTTTCATATTTTTAGGTTGTGGTTCTATAGCATCCCCTATAGAATTCTATGAAGAAATAAGCTGTAATCTGGATAGAGGAAGGCCGTGCACATGGTGTAGCTGAATTTTGCTAAAGCATTCGATACATTTCCCCATAAACACACTAATTTTAAAAATTGAGGTCTGTTGTCATAGATGATAGTGTATAGTGGGGCAAAAAGTTATTTAGTCAGCCACCAATTGTGCAAGTTCTCCCACTTATAAAGATGAGAGAGGCCATAGGTAGATCTCAATATTGAGTGAGAAAAAAAATCCAGACAATCACATTGGCTGATTTGGAAAGAAATTTATTTGCAAATTATGGTGGAAAAATAAGTATTTGGTCAATATGAAAAGTTCATCTCAATACTTTGTTATATATCCATTGTTGGCAATGACAGAGGTCAAATGTTTCCTGTAAGTCTTCACACAAGGTTGGCACACACTGTTGCTGGTATGTTGGCCCATTCCTCCATGCAGATCTCCTCCTCTAGAGCAGTGATGGTTTGGGGCTGTCGCTGGGCAACACAGACTTTCAACTCCCTCCAAAGGTTTTCTATGGGGTTGAGATCTGGAGACTGGCTAGGCCACTCCAGGACCTTGAAATGCTTCTTAGGAAGCCACTCCTTCGTTGTGCCTGAGCGGTATGTTTGGTATCATTGTCATGTTGGAAGACCCAGCCACGTTTCATCTTCAATGCCCTTGCTGATGGAAGGAGGTTTGCACTCAAAATCTCACGATACATGGCCCCATTCATTCTTCCTGTACATGGATCAGTCGTCCTGGTCCCTTTGCAGAGAAACAGTCCCAAAGCATGATGTTGCCACCGACCCCCATGCTTCACAGTAGGTATGGTGTTCTTTGGATGCAACTCAGCATTCTCTCTCCTCCAAACACGACGAGTTGTTGTGTTTCTACCAAACAGTTCTATTTTGGTTTCATCTGACCATATGACATTCTCCCAATCCTCTTCTGGATCATCCAAATGCTCTCTAGCAAACTTCAGACGGGCCCGGACATGTACTGGCTTAAGCAGTGGGACACGTCTGGCACTGCAGGATGTGAGTCCCTGGCGGCGTAGTGTGTTACTGATGGTAGCCTTTGTTACGTTGGTCCCAGCTCTCTGCAGGTCATTCACTAGGTCCCCCCGTGTGGTCCTGGGATTTTTGCTCACTGTTCTTGTGATCATTTTGACCCCACGGGGTGAGATCTTGCGTGGAGCCCAGATCGAGGGAGATTATCAGTGGTCTTGTATGTCTTCCATTTTCTAATTTATTGCTCCCACAGTTGATTTGTTCACACCAAGCTGCTTGCCTATTGCAGATTCAGTCTTCCCCCAGCCTGGTGCAGGTCTACAATTTTGTTTCTGGTGTCCTTCGACAGCTCTTTGGTCTTCACCATAGTGGAGTTTGGAGTGTGACTGTTTGAGGTTGTGGACAGGTGTCTTTTATACTGATAACAAGTTCAAACAGGTGCCATTGATACAGGTAATGAGTGCAGGACAGAGGAGCCTCTTAAAGAAGAAGGTACAGGTCTGTGACAGCCAGAAATCTTGCTTGTTTGTAGGTGACCAAATACTTATTTTCCACCATAATTTGCAAATAAATTCTTTCCAAATCAGCCAAATGTGATGGTCTGGATTTTTTTTCTCATTTTGTCTCTCATAGTTTGAGGTCTACCTATGATGCCAATTACAGGCCTCTCTCATCTTTTTAAGTGGGAGAACTTGCACAATTGGTGGCTGACTAAATACTTTTTTGCCCCACTGTATGTACCTGGATAGAAATCAGGTTACAGGAGCGTGCCCAGAGGGTGGTGATAAATAACATATCTTCTGAATGGTCTGGAATTGTAAGTGGGGTACCCCAAGGCTCTGTCCTCTGTCCTGGGACCAATTCTGTTTAGTTTGTTCATAAAAGATATTGAGATTGGTATAAATAGTTTGTCTACAATACAAAATTAATCATGTAGCCAGGCTGCCTACTAGGTAGTTAGTTGCTGCCGTGGCAGGGAGGGATGGGGTTAACTTCCTCTGCGCCGTTCCTGGGGCTGTCTTCACTGGCTTTCTGGGCCTGACCCACTGGTCCTGTGCTGATTTAAGAGGGACATGGGTCAAGTCGAGAGAGAGGAGAGAAGGGGGGGGGCAGAAAGTGAAGCTGATACATCCTGATTCCTGCTTGGGTTCACCTGTCCTACCAGAGATCCACATCGCAAGCCTTTTGCCCATGCAGGGGAACTGCTGGGACTTGCAGTCAAGAGTGGGTCAGATTTGAAAGAGAGGAGAGAAGGGGGGGGGGGAGAGTGAAGCTGATACAGCCCGATTCCTGCTGGGGTTCACCCTCCTACCAGAGATCCACATCACAAGCCTTTTGCCCATGCAGGGCAAGACACCATGTTCTGGACACTGCCATTGTGGACCCCTTGCCTGTGCAGGTATGCTGGGGCAGCTGCTGTAGTTAGGGTTAGTTAAGGAGAAAGACTTTGTTAAACTGCTGTATTGAAGATCCTGCAGTAAAGGTTTTGGAACTTTGTGTATAAGAACACTTGGTATAGGTGCAAAATTAGTAATCTCATATAACACACTACGTACAGAATAAATAATGGTAAGACAGTATAATTCAAGTCAACTATTAAATTTCTGGAAATGCCAAAACATAGTCAGAAAGTCCTTGCATAAAACAGTCCAAACAGTAATGGCAGCCTCTATGATGAAGCAGGTTCTGGCATATGCAAAAGAAGAAAAGGAGAGAGGCGCCTCTAGCTGTAGACGTACAAGATCCACAATTTCTTATACAAGACAATTGGAAACTCACATGGGGTGAAGATAAAACAGGCATGTCAATATTGATTTTATTTATGTATTTATTACAGGTACTTATATAGTGCCGTCAATTTACACAGCTCTTTAGATGTGTGTATACTGTATATACATATATTGTACATTCACATCAGTCCCTAACCCTCAAGGAGCACACAATCTAAGGTACCTAGCTCACATTCATACATACCCATACTAGGGCCAATTTAGACAGGAACCAGTCAACCTACCAGCATGTCCAATGTGGGAGGAAACCAGAGTACCCAGAGGAAACCCACGCAGGCACAGGGAGAAACATGCAAACTCCAGGTAGGTGGTGCCATGGTTGAGATTCGAACCAACGACCCTAGTGCTGTCAGGCGGAAGTGCAAAACATTTAGCCAGTGTGCTGCCCATTTGTATCCCAATGAAGACTTCAATGTTGTAATGGAGGGTCCTCCGCCATGCTACAGAGCTAATTCTTTTGGTTGCGGTCCCAGGAAGCTAGCTGAAGATGGAGAGGATCCCAAAGCGAGGCATGGAACACTCGTGGAATACAATGTAAGGCATGGTGACGTCACCGAATCTGCAATGCCTTTTCTGAGCATGCGCACTGTGGATGGAGCAGCAGTACACACTCCTTTCTCAAGCTAATGGGATAGATGCTGCTAAAGTCCAATTTTATATTATCGACTGATGGGTATTGGAGGAATTTAAAAGGAGCAACAATACCAAATAGATGGAGCATGTTGACACTGACAATAATAACAACAACAATAGAAGATACGTCATTACAACATGTAGATGGAAATATTGTTTGTAGATATGGCAGTAAAAAAACATTTTAACAGAATATGAAAAAAGAATATGTAAGCAAAAAGCCAAGTGATATATGTATAGAATTATATAAAACCTAAACAAACAACACTAAGTGCAAGTAGGGTCATAATATTAATGGCACCCTATTAAGGTAAAATGGATAAAACAAAGCATAATATAAACTATACATCAAAATTGGTAAAAAAAAAAGTAAATAAATCTCAAATGGTGAAAAAATAAAAAATACCAATATTCCTCAATAATGTAAAGGAAATAAAATTATATATAATGGAATTATGTAAGATATATAATATACACCTGGCAAGCAATATATAATGCGTGGTTGTTTAACACAAGTGATTAATAATGTTACTGTATTATGAGTATCACAAGATCTATAATTAAGTTTGTAACAGAACAGAATGAGCAAATGATAAAGGCCTAATTAGTTAAAAAGAAGAAATGGTAGAGGGCCTAATTGGCTACACATTTATACTCATGAGCCAGCAGATAGATCAAAAAACTTGAAGTATTTAAGCCACCCCCAATATTAGATAAAGAGTTATTAGGAAGATTATTGAGCTTAAAAATAATGAACAATCACATTAGAACAAAGCTTGCAAAGATAACAGAAAATATTAATATGTATTAGCATTGTGATAGCATGGTGGCAATCTCTAATTCTTCATTTAGCCCTCCGGGTGAAAAGAGTGTCCAAAATGTTTCCCTGGCTCACAATTTTTGAAAATGCTCAGCCTCAGGGAGTAGTTTTGACACCTGTTCGATGACCCAGACTTGGAACCCTTCATTGGATTTTTGGTGGTAGTCTAGGAAATGGTTTTGGGTGGTAGCCTAGGAAATGGCAAGGAACACTGTGCTTGGCCTTGCCTTCCTTTATAAGGCTAGGTTAACAGCTATGCAGTTTGCATTTGATGTTTCTGTATTGCGTTTTGCATTTTTTGCTTTTTTGATGCGTTTTTCTTTCTTTTTTCTTGTTGCTAGGCAGATTTTAAAGGCAAAATGCAATACATGTTTTTCTGCAGAGTTCCCATTGAAGTCTATAGAGCCAAAAATGCTATGTTTTGCGTTAAAAAAAGTCCCTGACCCTTTTCAAAAAACGCCCCAGGTGAAAACGCGGAGATGTGAACCTGTCCCATAGGAAATCATGTTAAATGGACTGCACGGCGTTTCTGCAAAACGCTGCAGAAAATGCTTAGGTGTGAACCTAGGGTTAAAAGTCTGTGCTCGCCGAACCGTGTGTCGGATAGGAGTCTATGATGTAATCTGTCCTGTTTTTTATGACTATGCCTTCACGCTTATTGGCTAATATTTAATGATAATGTCATCATTATCCATACGTTTTTTGAGGGATGTGTTCTCTGAAGCAGTGAGATTTCCTGATTCAGAATTTTTTGAAGCAGATGTTTCACATAATTAAAACAATCGGAATAAACAACTTTATAAAAACTTGCATGGTGACTTCTCAGGCCTTTTGCCTGAGAAGTCATAGTCATACAAGATAGTACAGATTACATCATTGAAGCCAACAGACTCCTGTCCGACACACTCACCTACACTAAATTAACCAGACCCCATTGCTGAATATAAATTATATAGGCTGATTCTCTGGTTAAACAAGCTTTAGAAGATAACATTATCAATAAATCAGAAGCAGCCTTTTTTTATCTAGGGAATATTACCATACTCTCTATTTCTATCATATCTCCAAAATATACAAGAACCAACAGCATCCATCAGATAGACCAAATATAGCGGCAATGGATAGTATTACCACAGGTCTCTCCCTATATATAAATCAATCTTTGCTGCCCTTGGCACAAAGTTACATTCTTACATCAGAGATAGTATCTATTTGTTAGAAATACTGTCATCTTACAAATGGAAATCCAACTACTTATGGGTATCACTTGATGTAAGTTCTGCCCTGACACACAATCATTTTAGTTTGGGAGTTCTATCTCAAAAAACCCAAGGGACAGCTGTGGGAGCCAATTTTGACCCATCGTGTGCAAACTTAGCACTGGGCTATTGGGAAACCCATCATATATGGCAAGATAATCTTCTTTGGAAGGTGTATTGACAATATAATCATCATTTATGTTGGCTCAACTACATTGGTCAGTTTGTGTATTATTGTAATAATAATCCCTATGGGCTTTCATTTACACATGCCTAAGAACCTAATACATTAGCCTTCCTGGGCTTGGAGATCAGCCATGAAAATGGTATAATACATGCCAAGAACTACACTAAACCCGCAGCAGCGGGTAATTCTTTTCTGCATTACAACAGTTGCCATTACCTAAAATGGACTAAAAATATTCAGGAGGGACAGTTTTATTGATTGAGACACAAATTGTAAACGAGATGCAGACTTTAAAGAACAGAGCTTGATATTAAACCATAAATTCCAAGATAAAAGCTATCCAGAGAACTTAGTAGATCAGGCCTTCAAGTCTTACCTGAATGGAAAGCCCAACAAAACTGAGACAGATAAGTGTGACCATTCTATTAGATTTATAACTGCATTCCATAGCCAATGGGGCGGCACAGTGGCTTAGTGGTTAGCACTTCCGCCTGGCAGCACTGGTTCAAATCCCACCCACAGCACCACCTGCCTGGAGTTTCCATGTTCTCCCTGTGCCTGGGTGGGCTTCCTCCAGGTACTCCAGTTTCCTCCTACATTCCAAAGACATGCAGGTAGGTTAATTCAATCCTGTCTAAATTGTCTATAGTATGTGTATGTATGAATGTGAGTTAGGGACCTTAGATTGTACAACCCTTGAGGGTTAGGGACTGATGTGAATGTACAATATATATATACAGTGGGGATCGAAAGTTTTGGCACCCCAGCTAAAAATTTGTATTAATGTGCATAAAGAAGCCAAGGAAAGATGGAAAAATCTCCAAAAGGCATCAAATTACAGATTAGACATTCTTATAATATGTCAACAAAAGTTAGATTTTGTATCCATTATTTACACTTTCAAAGTAACAGAAAACAAAAAAATGGCGTCTGCAAAAGTTTGGGCACCCTGCAGAGTTAATATCTTGTACTGCCCCCTTTGGCAAGTATCACAGCTTGTAAACGCTTTTTTGTAGCCAGCCAAGAGTCTTTCAATTCTTGTTTGAGGTATCTTTGCCCATTCTTCCTTACAAAAGTCTTCCAGTTCTTTGAGATTTCTGGGCTGTCTGTCACGCACTGCTCTTTTAAGGTCTATCCATAGATTTTCAATTATGTTGAGGTCAGGAGATTGTGAAAGGCCATGGCAAAACCTTCAGTTTACGCCTCTTGATGTAATCCCCCGTGGATTTCGAGGTGGACAGAGGTTCTTTTCATTAAATTCTGTGCCCCTTCTTCTCCAAACGTACCTTTGCTCATTCCGGCTAAAAAGTTCAATTTTAACCTCGTCAGTCCACAGAACTTGTTTCCAAAATGCATCAGGCTTGTCTATATGTTCATTTGCAAAGTTCAAACGATGATTTTTGTGGTGAGGATGTAGAAGAGGTTTTCTTCTGATGACTCTTCCATGAAGACCATATTTGTACAAGTATCTCTTTATAGTGGAATAGTGTACCACAACTCCAGTGTCTGCCAGATCTTTCTGGAGGGATCGTGCAGTCAAACGTGGGTTTTGAATTGTTTTACTCACAATCCTGCGAGCTGTTCTGTCTGATATTTTTCTTGGTCTTCCAGATCTTGCTTTAACTTCCACTGTTCCTGATGACTGCCATTTCTTAATTACATTCCAAACAGAGGATATTGACATCTGAAAACGCTTTGCTATCTTCTTATAGCCTTCTCCAGCTTTGTGAGCGTCAACTATTTTCAGTTTCAGTTTTCTAGACAACTGCTTAGAAGAACCCATGGTGCTGATTGTTGGGGCAAGGTCAGATGAGTCTGGGCATTTAAACCTTTGAGCTTGACATCACCTGGTCTTCCCAGACGATGATTGAGAACAATTCATGACACTGGCAGGTCTCAGCTTTGCAAAGGGCGCAGTGCATGCTATAAATTCTGCAGGGTGCCAAAACTTTTGCAGACGCCATTTTTTTGTTTTCTGTTATTTTGAAAGTGTAAATGATGGAAATAAAATCTAACTTTTGTTGACATATTATAAGAATGTCTAATCTGTAATTTGATGCCTTTTGGAGATTTTTCCATCTTTCCTTGGCTTCTTTACGCACATTAATACAAATTTTTAGCTGGGGTGCCCAAACTTTCGATCCCCACGGTATGTAAAGCACTGTGTAAATTGACAGCGCTATATAAGTACCTGAAATAAATAAATAAAGTACAATGGAAAAAATGCTGACCAGACACTGGAATATCTTACAGCAAGACCCTCATCTAAAATCAATTTTTCCTAACAAACCTAGAGTCACCTATCGCAGAGCACCCAATCTGAAAAATAAAATTACGTCTAGCAAATTAAAAACTGTTATTCCCAAGCCTATCCAACCTTGTCTAATCCTGCTAATTGGGATATACCAATGCAAGAATTCCTTGTACAAGACCTGTCAGTTTGTGCCACATGGCAAAAAATAATTTTCTATCAATGTTAAAACCCAAAACCCACCAGCTGAGCGATTTTTACAATTGCTCTTCGAACTTTGTAGTCTATTGTTTATCATGCCCCTGTGGAGAATTCTATGTGTGCCATTGTTCGCCATTTCCTAGACCAGCCTCTCTCAACCAGGGTGCCCAGGCACCCTGGGGTGCCTTGAGGTTTTTTCAGGGGTGCCTTGGCAACATGTTTAAAAATTCCCCAAAACCTGTATACAAGCCAGCGGGTGGAACAAGCCTGAATTTTAGTTACACAAAGCCACAGGTCTTCATTGTGTGCCATTATGACCTTCTAGCCGCCGGCATGCTGACAACCAATGACATCATCAGTTGATAAGGAGGATGTTAGCTGCCTTCACCTTAGCATCCTAGTTTTCCCTTCCCCTGCCCCCTCTCCATCAGTGTTGGGGTCACATTAGCTCAGTGATGGATAAAAACGGAGAAGAGAAACATTGGAATACTAGTCAGTACAAGTGTGCAAAAGTGTATTTGCTTTGCTTTTACATTTTACAATGGGTTGCCTCAAGACTACCCATCATTTTAATGGGTGCCTCGAGACTCTCCATAATTTTAAAGGGTGCCTTGATTGAAAAAAGGTTGAGAAACACTGTCCTAGGCTACCACCAAAAATGCACTGTAGGGTTCTAAGTCTGGGTCATCAAACACGTGTCAAAACTACTACCTGAGGCTGAGCATTTTCAAAAATTGTGTGTCAGGTAAACATTCTGGATATATACCTTGGACACTCTTTCACCTAAATGAAGAATTAGAGATTGCCACCATACTATAACTCTATAATACATATTAATATTTTCTGACATATTTAAAACCTTTGTTCCAATGTGATTTTCCCTTCTCTTCCTGGAGAAGGGATGCTTAAGAGGAAACATGATTGCAATATACAAATTTCTAAATGGTGATTCAAGCATAGTGATAAAACTATTCAGTCACAGGTCGCTTATGAAGACACAAGGCCACATAATAAAACTGGATGAGAAGAAGTTAATCTTAAATTGCATAAGAGATTATTTACTGTTAGAGCAGTAAGGATGTGGAACTCCCTTTCACAGTTAGTGGTGTCAGTGAGGAGAGGCAATATTGAAAAAAAAACATTTTGATGGGCATCTTAGCGAATGCAATATGCAGGGATATGAGAAACAGTAGTGATACAAACACATATACACGCACAGACACTCACACACTAACACAACTTGAACTGGATGGACTGGAGGCTTTTTTCAACCTTACCAACTACCAGTGTAACTACTTAACTATATAACTGTTTAAATTGTAGTAAAATGTATTGCCTTAGATGAATGTGAAAAATTGGGCAATGGTAAGTCAAGCCAAAAAATATTATACTATATTGGTTACCAGTTGTAAGATTTCTCACAGAGTTTTAATCATTAGAAGAATAAACTAAAAAATCAGACAGCATCATATAGTGATAATGCAATAGCTCTGAACAGTTTACTACAAAAGCAGCAACAGGTAACTATCTAAGGGTGTACCCAGGGGTGGATTGACCATTTGGAAACTCGGCACTGCCCGAGGGCCCGGGGTCAGTAGGGGGCCCCATGAGATGCTCCTGGTACCTTTTACCTTTTTCATAGGTTTTTTTGAGTTTGGGCAAGGACACAGGGGACTCATGATCCCCTATTGCCCAGGGGCCCCATGAGTTGTCAGTCCACCCCTGGGTGTACCTCTTTCTTTCACCTGCTATGGGTAATCCTAACTAGTGAAAGGCCTTTTGGGGATATCCACAGCAGCAGTCGGTAATCAATGGTACTCTTCTGTACTCTTCTATTAAGAGTAAATGCCTGCAATGCAAAATGCAAATGTGTCTGCCAGTAATGATAAAGTCTCTTCTACCAGTAAAGTTCACTAAGAGTCAGAAAAAATAAGGGTTTGCAGTAAAATCACAGCTCACAGTGTGAAAAATTGAATCACAGTCCAAAAGCATGAATGAGACTTCGCAGATATTTAACAGTGCTGCAGCAAAGGCACATTTCTGTTGTTAGGAAACTAACTTTTTTTTTTTACAATGACACCCAGCTCTAAAGTCATTTTACACTTTCCAATAATCTAAATTTCCAAAAGAAGTAGTGAAAAAATATTAAAAAACTTGTAACAAAAAGTGTAAGTTATCTTGTATACTTTAGTGTTGTATTGCTTTATAACTAAAAGCAATGTGATAATTAACTTGGTTTACATCTGAATTATAAATGTAACTCCTTGAAATTGCTGTAACACTAAAGTTCAATTTGCTTATATATTGCCTTCCCTGAGTCAACTCTCCCCCCTACCCCCAACCTTATCAACATATCAATGGAATTTTTCAGAAAGCCCTTCTGCTTTCATTACCTAACCATATTTTTGACCCAATTATGTCATTACTGTGTCTCTGTGTTTCTCTGTGCAATGCGGCTTCTTCAAAACGTTACAACACCCTGCTGCAGCACTCTTCTCAACAGCCCTCAGCCCTGATACAAGCAGTGGACTGGCTCTTTGGAAGAGTTATGCAAATATCAAAATGCCTTGATGGATGGGTGTCAGTCTGGAGTAGTGGGCATTCCTAGGCAGACTGTCCTAGATAACACCCGCATGTGATGTTTCAGCTTCCATTAATGAAAGACCTGAAATCCAATGAATGAAAGGAGTGAGTCAGGGGCAGTCAGGCTTGGGAATAAAGGGCAGCTTCTAATGCACAATGTGCAAAGGAGATGAGCCTGTTCAAGACTGAAGATAAAGCTGGAGTTTAGATTTAACTCAAGCCAATACTTAAACATGGCCGGATCTAGGGGGGTGCTGGGGTTGGCAGTATCTAAAGCTGTGTGCAGTGAAAGTTTTGTTATCAGGTGGGAAGGTTTACTTTGTTTTAACCCTTTATATCTGTCCATTTGTTTGCTTGGCTATTAGGGCAAAGATGGGTACACACAGGAAGTTTTTTTTCATTCAACCCTTACCGAGCTGAATGAAAAAAAAACCTTATAGATCACCGTACTAACAAAAGTGATTTTAGTGCAGTGATCTCCCCCCCCCCCCCCCTTGAGCTATTTTGTTCTGACCCCCCGCAAGGACACACTGATCAGCGCTGGCAGCCATTGACTGCCAGCACTGATCAGATGCTGGTTTTCCAACATGCCTGTTTGACATAGAACCGGCTTCTGTCAGATGAGGAGCTGTACACAAGTACCAAAAGTCTGGCCGGTTTCAGCGGTTTCCCCCCGTGTGGTCCTGGGATTTTTGCTCACCGTTCTTGTGATCATTTTGACAACACGGGGTGAGATCTTGCGTGGAGCCCCAGATCGAGGGAGATTATCAGTGGTCTTGTATGTCTTCCATTTTCTAATTATTGCTCCCACAGTTGATTTGTTCACACCAAGCTGCTTGCCTATTGCAGATTCAGTCTTCCCAGCCTGGTGCAGGTCTACAATTTTGTTTCTGGTGTCCTTCAACAGCTCTTTGGTCTTCACCATAGTGGAGTTTGGAGTGTGACTGTTTGAGGTTGTGGGCAGGTGTCTTTTATACTGATAACAAGTTCAAGCAGGTGCCATTGATACAGGTAATGAGTGCAGGACAGAGGAGCCTCTTAAAGAAGAAGGTACAGGTCTGTGAGAGCCAGAAATCTTGCTTGTTTGTAGGTGACCAAATACTTATTTTCCACCATAATTTGCAAATAAATTCTTTCCAAATCAGCCAAATGTGATGGTCTGGATTTTTTTTCTCATTTTGTCTCTCTTAGTTGAGGTCTACCTATGATGCCAATTACAGGCCTCTCTCATCTTTTTAAGTGGGAGACCTTGCACAATTGGTGGCTGACTAAATACTTTTTTGCCCCACTGTATATATAAAGTGCTTGAATGGTGAAAATCAAATAAGGTGCTTGAATGTGAAGAATCACTATGATGTTGCTCCGAATAAATAAAGTATATTTGAAAAACACAGTGCTCCACCTTAACTCAATGTTCCTCCACACTGTTTTACTGCATCAGGTGACACCAAACCTGTGAAGCCACTGTCTGAATACTTGTTACAGACAAAGTATTTCTGTCTTATTGTTATTATCACACACAAACAGTGCCAGATAGCTAGGTCTGTGATACTGTATGCATGTAATGGTCACCTTCCAGTATATTAGTAGGTAAATATGTTTATTGTAATAGAGTTTGTGTGCAACTCCTGTTTTTTAAGTTAACCCTGTGCAGGGGCGGACTGACAACTCATGGGGCCCCTGGGCAATAGGGGGATCGTGGGGCTCCTGTGTCCTTGCCCACACTCAAACCACACCCAAAAAAGCCTATGAAAGGTACCAGGGGCATCTCATGGGGCCTTCTTCTGACGCCGGGCCCTCGGTCACTGCCCGAGTTCCCAAAAGGTCAGTCCGCCCTTGACTGTGTGTCTTTTGATCTGGGATTCTATAGCTAGTTTTAGCTTACAGTCAGCTTAGACAGTCAGGCTTGACAGTCAGCATAGGCTAGAGCTAGGTTAGGCATCCAATGGCTCCTTCTGGTAGTTAGAGGTTCGGTTGTATGTCAGATTAGAAAGTACTAGGGAGGGACTAAAAAGTAGATAAGTGCTACCCCTGAAGGAGCCGATTGTATTATTGCTCAGGTCTTCCCTTGCTTCATCTAGTCTAGAGGAATTTTATTGTAGAACTGGGGAATAGGGATAGGGAATTTAGTAGGATATTCCAAAATTAGAGCACTGAAGAAATCTAGCTGATCTCTTAGTTGAGCACTGGTGAAGTCCTGGCTGAAGCAGATAGCAGACTTCTCTTTAAAGTGTAGCAACAAGTAGTTTAGGAGTAAGCAAAGTCCCTTTAGCGGTAGTAGTGGTTGCAGGGCTGAAATCTTCAGGCACAGGCCTGTTACTACTGTGGCAGTCCAGAAATAATAGAACTAAGCAAAGTCCTTTGCAGTAGTAACAGTTGGACAAGCTCTTCAGAACACCAGCCAGTGTTCCCTTTTCTCAGACCTACACTGACTATCAAGCACCAGAGGGGTAGCAAAGCACACAGAGCCCCCAAGATCTCTCAGTGTCTGTACTCACAAGTCCAAGAACAGAATGGAAACCTGCTTACAGTCTTCCAAGTGATTCTCTCTCCAGTGATACCAGACAGATCTTTGGCAGACAGCTCCCCTCAGTCAACTTACTGTAGAAACAGGGTCACTCTTCCTAACTTCAGGCCTTCAGGTCACCCACCCAAGGCCTGCATGGCAGCAAGTGTCAGGCAAGGTAAGCCTGTCTCCAGCCTGGCTTGGTGCAATTCTCTCCAGGGAAAGACACTGAACCCATGTGCTTACAGAATATAAATACCATTCCCAGCATGCAACTGGGCCTCCCTCCCCTGCAATTGGCTAGGGCTGTATCTGTATTCATGCTACTCATTTGCCTAGTTCCCTCCCAGGTTCTAGAAGGTTCTCATAGCTTCCTGAAGGCGAGTAGAATTCAAGGGTAACTCAGCAAATCCAGAGCATCATGAGCAGACCTGACTAATCCATCAGAGCACTCTCTTAAGCAGAGAGCCCAATTAGATTTTCCTAATAGTCTCTCTGTTAAGCCGAAAAACATGGCTATACTTATTCTAACTATACAAATCCTAACACCTGACTAGGAGTGTGTTACACCACAAATTCTGCGTTTGAGAAGCTGCATTCCAGGCTGGTTGGACAACAACTGGAGGACCTCCCCATCACTGATGATCTTGTTTACAGGTCTTTGACACAAAAGATTAATGCCACATTATGATCATTCTCAGAGGCCCCTGCAACTGGATATTGCTGCAATATTTATAAGTAGGTATATCTGTTAATAACTATATATACCTGTGCACAATTCTACCAGGACTCCTGTTGGGCCCTTTGCTGATAATACTTGTTTGTACATTGGATGTAAACCTCCAGTATGGACTTGTCATTGTCATTGTGTGAGTATTATTAAATTATTCCTGTTGCTTTTTTGGGACAAAAACATGAAGAAAAATCCTACCTAACTCTATCCAAAAGTAAACGAAAAATATTAGGTTTCAATAAATCTATGAGCATTTTTTAAACTGAAGAGAATATAACAAGAACAAAACAGCACTTCTTGACTGCAGATACAATAAAGCAACAGTTTCAACCTCTCTCTATTAGAATGAAACAAAGAATCTTATTTTTTGTTATGGGCAATAACTGCACTTTTGTTCTCATTTTCTATTCTTTTTATAAAGGGCTGTTTAATTTAAAATGCTATTTTTGGCTTTGAATCTGAACATGATTGTGATATGAAATCATTGCCATACTACTGCAGGAAATCTAAAAAAAACCCGTACCATACACAAAGCTTTATTCTAAAATCACTAAAAAAATATACACTAGCTGATATAAATAAATGTGATGTATTTTACCAGCCAAAGTATTTGTAATTAGTATGTGTACTTCTAGTCAGCTAATGCTGTGATTCACACATTTCTGCCCTCCTGCATGACCAGGGAGGTGACTTTACCTTCCAGCTTCCAGTGTCACTTGAACACTGGACTATTCATTATCATTGAAAATATAATAAACTTGTGCGCTGCTATAACATAAAAAAATAAAAAAGAGAAAGATTGCTGCACACACTCCCCAAATATAAACAAATGTGATGCGCTATCTCCCCATTAAAATAGAACATTTAAAAAAAAACAATAAATGCAATCCTCAATCAGATAGCAATAGTCCAGTCCAATATGCAAAAAAGTCCTAGTATTGCAATCTCATCACAAATTCCACACCGTGCATGTGTAACAAATCCACTCCCTGCTCAAGTTAAGATTTGACCTACAAATTATAATAGGTCAAATACACTTTTAAATGGCCTGTGTGTCCTCCAAATTGTGATCCATGTGATACTCCTTCCAGACACTATATCTTATTTAAGTCTTGACTCTAAACCGTGTATAAAAAACAAAACAAATTCCATAGTGTAACACTGTTTGAAATGAACTAAACTCTAAGTAGGCTAAAACATATGCACTCACATTAAAGAAAAAACTATATACATGCTCCAAAATAAAATGATGCTGTGTTTATATTATTTCACTGTGCTGACTACTTCATGGTGTTTCCCATCACCGAATAAGTGTACCATGCACTCACCTCCTTCCTAGACCTACAAGAATAGGTCATGAACACTTAGAAGCGATGGTCGACTTCTGCCTAACCACTGCTGCCTATTTGTAGCTACTTCGTTGATGCTTGCCCTTTAAGAAACCAAACTCCAAACTTCTTGATAGGATGGTATGTGCTCAAGGGAAGAAGAACAATCCATAGTGCAACAAGCAGGCATCAATAAAGATGGTACCTCTTACTATTCGCTCCGGTTTGCGCAGCATCAGAAGTGATGTCACTAGGCTCCACCCACCACATTGCGTCAATAATCACGTGACTTCTTTTTCATTATTTATTATCATTGCACTGGTGTGATAAATTGTCCAACAGGCAGGTAGGCTGACCCAGGAAGCTGCAAAATGTGACCTACTTGACTATTCACTGCTGCATGAATGCACGAATTACAAGACTGGCTGAAAAGAATTAATAATTCTCTGACACAAAAGGGTTGATTTACTAAAGGAAAATAGACTTTGCACTTTACAAAGGGCAGCTGCAGTTGTCCCAGAGTTTAGTAAATGAGCAGAAGCTCTGCTGACTTCCATTATACAATCAAGTGCAGGCAAAAATGTTTTTTTTTAATTTTAATTTTCCTTGCACGTGGTTTGGTATTCTTTGAAAAGTGAAGCTTTACCTCATTTACTAAGCTCGGGCGCAAATGCACTTGCAGAGTGCACAGTCTATATGCCTTTAGTAAATCAACCTCTGAAAGCAAAATATTAGCTAGCTGGTAAAAAAAGGTAGCCAAATTGTCTCCACTACTCAGATTTTGGTTAGTTTTTTTTAGTTGGTTAGTTTGAAATTATGCTTGGGACCCCCCTTTGTATTGGTTTGTATATTGCCCTGCCCATGTGTACCTTTCTCATTTTTGCTAGCAACTGTTGATCTGAGCTACTGCTACTGTTGCTTTTTTGTACGTGGTGTAGACACACACTGGAAATCTTCAGTTACCCCGTAAGGCCCCTTTCACATGGGCATTGGGTCTGCCTGTCAATTTTTTATGTGGATCTGATCAGAAGCTACATGTGGGTCAAGGAGCAGGATCATGCAAACGGACATGTGTCAGTTTACATCCACTTGCCTCTGAGTCTGAATCCATCCAGGTCTTGGAAAAAAAAAATATGTCCTTTTCTGTTTTCAAAAACTAAAATGTGACAAGTATATTTACATCCAACTGTCCAAAGAGTCATCACTGGTCCACCACAGTCCTCTGTCAAACTGTAGACAAAAACTGAATGAGCATGGATGTCACAAAACTGACATTTATCTCATTCAGTTCTAATTGGAGAGGAATGCACACATGTAAAAGGATCCCTAAGGTGATTTCTGCTGTGGTTAAGGTTGAGTCTAGAAGGAAGGTGTCACTCCTATTCACTGCCACTCAATCAGCTGCAGCCAGGACATTCCCCACCCTACAGCTGCATGTAACAAAGAGGCAGAGATGCTTGTGACAACATCGTATATACTGTATATATTCACACACACTGGTAGAGCTTTTGTAATTCTGTGACTTTACGCCTCTGCCAACCTACACAGCCAGGCATAATACCTATTTATTTCTTGCTTCAATATCGCCTCTTCTCCATTAGAGAATAAGGGGACCTAGCAAAGAGAAAAGCATCAGTTTTGTGGTATAAATATTGACACATTTTCCATGGGCCAAGATTCACAACGTTATAAGGATAGCTCTATTCGGTGTTTGCATCAATCACATTAAAAGTGTTCAACAATTTTTATACATCCAGTCCCATGCACCAAAATAATGGAGCACTTGAGCCAAAGTTCTAATTTAAAAATGGTTAAAAAATAAACACCATTACTAAGTGGCATGAATAATGTTGTGAGCACAGTGATAATCAGCACTGCAGCAAAGAGAAGAGAGGGTAATGAGTATGGATGCCAGTAAGGCACAGCAATGCATAAAAGAGAGGAGAGGGAGAAAAATCATGGTGATCCCAGTGAAAGATTACCTTAGATTTGCACCAAAATTTTGGCACATGCTGGAGCACCACCACCGTGCAAAAAATGAACAAACTGGTGAGTTGATTCCATCTCATTGTTACTGTCACATACCTGGATAGTGAGCCTGATGTGAAGAGGCAGGCCTCCCATACAGCTCCGGCTTGAGGGCTACTGATAGTGGGACAGCAGCTGTAGGAACACAGCAAGATATGAGTGCCTGTGATCAGTCCAGTAGTTTGCGCTTCAGCAGTAGCCAGCAGGCAGGTGAAGCAGCAGGACAAACTGATGGCAGAGAACAAGATCTGGATGCAGCCGTGCTGGATGGATGGAACGCTGGGAGCAAGGTGGAGGATGCAAGGTCAGACGAACCATGAACCACGATCCATGCGTGTGGGTTTCAGCTGGACATGGTCCCTGGTGTGTACCGGCTAAATGACCCATAATTCAGGGAGCCCCACTGCTGGTCCTCGGGGTGTCTTTTATCATGGCTAACATCCTTGTCTGGGGTCCTCTGGGTCCATGTGAAGTGCACAGCAGTGTAAGCAGAGTCTCCTGTAGGCACGCACACCCGTGCAGTGCCGGTGTTTACAGTCAGATGACGGAGGTTGGGTGAGCTAAATGTATAAATGCTTTGTACCAAATGAATGCTACATTGCTGGCTACTGTTGTGCCTTGCTCCCTGCAGCCACAGGTAGACACAGATAGTAGTCTGCATAACAGGTGTATAAAAAATACTTTGTCTGTTCACAGATGGCATTACCTGTTGGTGGCTGCTCACATTGCTTTACTATTATGCCAACCCCCTCAAAAGACCAGCATTCCCAGAGAAGGTAGAGGAGTTGCCTGTAGATGACTACCATAGCCAGTGTTGCCTGTTGGAGCACAGCACATCCCTTTTAATATTTGTGGTCTCCAGTTTCTAAAAAAAAAAATAAATAAAGAGAAGGTTTTTATGATGTTAACAATTCTCTTGGATGGTTTGTGTACATTGCAGAATATTATTTTAATTCTGATGCAGATTCCTTCCTTTTTGTTGCTTTTCTTAACAAACCATTTTCATCATATCCTGTTCTCTGGCAGGACAAGGTTTGGTTCAATAACCACCTGGTGACTTCAGGGCTATGATTGGAAGCTGACATATCGGCATCTCATCTCTCTAGCAGTGATTAGGGTTTGTTACTAAGGAAGCTATTTTCTACTTCATTAAATTATTGGGGGGGGGGGGGGTAGCTGCTTTAAGCAGCAGGCAACACCCTGTGAAAGGATTATCTAGTCTGGCAATGAGCAGTCTCAGAGCTTTCCCAAACAAAACAACCCTCTTCGGACTTTTCAAAATAAGACACAGATGTACACAACAATGTGAACCTTGCTTTGTTCAAGCAATCACAAATGAGGATGATGACACCCAACACGTTGTCACATTCATTAAGTGGTCAGTGCACTCAAAAGGAGTTGTCTCCACTCACCCTGTGAAAGGGTTATATGTTCTAGCGATTAGAAGTCTCATAGCTGTGCCAGGCAAGACAGCCTCTGTAGACTCTATGAAAAGGAAGATGCAGATGAACATGACTATCCTGCTGGTTTAGGCACCCAGGGATAGAGATGACACCTAACAGGATGTCTCATTCATTAATAAACACACTGTCAATTTACTAAAGGAATGGTTTCCACTTTCCTTTGAAAGGGTTATCTGCTTTAGCAATGAGAAGCTGCCTAGTCTTCAGACCCTTCCACAGAGGGCAATGTGGACAGATATTACTGCATGAATACTGCTTTGTTTGAGCAACCAAGGATAAAGATGACACCTAGCAGGTTGTCACATGAGGCTAATACACTCTAAGGGCGGTTCGCACTATAGAAATGAAGTACAGATGCGTTCCAGATGCATTTCCACATTCACATTTTTGATGTGTTTTTGACATGTTCCAGTGCATTTTTATGCATTCCAGTTATACATCCCTCTTTCTTCAATTTAAATAAGGACATGTGCATTTCAATGCTTTTTTGGTGCGTTCCGGTATGATGTTTGTGATGCCTTTTACCGTGTTCCAGTGCAATTCTGTGAAGAAAAAATGCAGCATGTTCTACTTTTTTTTGTGTGCAACTGGAACGCACTGGAACTGCAAGCACTGATGTGAACTATGACATTATCAATCATAACCTACTTTCTGTGTGTTTTGGATGCAGAGAAAAAGCAACTGAAATGCATGTAGTGTGAACTGGCCTGAAGGAATGTTTCCGCTCACACTGTGAAAGGGTTATCTGTTCTATCAATGAGCACAACAGAACAGGATGTCAAGGGTTTTGAATCACCCCTTTGGTCTGTGTCCCTTATGGGATTGGCCAGATACATGACTTAACTATTAGAAGATAACTCAATAACTGCATTGTTCTTCATCTTGGAAGGTGAAGTCTGAATTAATAGTGGTCAGTTTGGCTTCCTGCTTCAAGATGAACATTTGTTGAGTTAAAGGAGACTGAAGTTCAAGAGTCCATTTCAACGCTCACTCCAGAAATTGGGTAGCTTCTACATTTCTGGCTGGGAGTCAAAGAAAAAGCCAGTACATAATCCAAGAAGTCAGCGAAGAGCTTCATGTCAGGATGCTTTCTGGTATCTTGGGAATTGTGCCATCCATACATGTCTTATGGGCACTTGGTGGTTCCTCTTTGGACACAGGTACAGCTTTGGTGACGGACACAGTCACTCAAAGCAAGCATTTCAGGATATTCTCTGGGAGATCTTTCATCTTTCACATCTCAGATCCAGCAGGTTAGTTGAACTCTCACCCTCTATCAAGTTGGGTTTCTGGAATGATAGCAGTCAGAGGACATATGCCAGAAGATATGGATTACATCCTGTATGGAAGCGAGCCAAAACTTGTAGTTGGAGAAGCAGAATCTTCTGCAATGTCACTCCCATCTGACGACCTAGTGGCTGGTGGTGCAGTAAGACACCAGCAAAGTAGGAATTAAGAACTGAATTTCAGGCTTTCCAAGCCTTCAGTAACCTCATCCAGGGTGGACCTGTACTAGTGAAGTTAGACAGCAAAACAAGGGGGCACTTAGTGTCTACCTCCTGAAGGAGGTTTCTCTGATTCTAGTGTGGGCCCAAGTCAATACCCTGCAGCTATCTGCTGC
This sequence comes from Staurois parvus, assembly GCA_951230385.1. NCBI lineage: Eukaryota > Metazoa > Chordata > Amphibia > Anura > Ranidae > Staurois > Staurois parvus. The sequence continues at coordinate 5,921 of CATNWA010001316.1, read as the reverse complement.
CTATGTGCTCGGTCGGAGGATTCTTTAGGCAATTTGTCCAGGTCAATCCTGGATGACAATGAATAGCCCAGACTGCTGCAAGTCTTTTGAGAACTAACAGGCTTGGTAATATCTTCCAGAGGTAGACCTTTTCGCATCCTCAGTCAACACCATGTTATTTTCTATTCCAGGGTCCAGCATCCACAAGCAATTGGGGGGGAGGTGCTGATCGCAGAGTGGATCTCCAGGACAGCTTATGTCTTTCTGCCTCTCCCTCTGATTCTCAGCTTCCTGCTGAAGTTGGGGCAGGGGAAGGTGATAGTTCTTGTGGTGATCTCAGATTGGTTGAAGGGGCCTTGGTACCCTCCGCCCCCCTTCTAATGAGTGAAAGTGAATCTGCGCCCCTTCTAATGAGTGAAAAAAATCAGCATTTTTTGCTAGGAAATTACTTTGAACCCCCAAATATTATATATTTCTTTAAAGCAGACACCCTAGTGAATAAAATGGTTGGTGCTGCAATTTTTTTATGTCACATTTTCAAATGCAAATTTTTTGAAAAAAAAAAAATACACTTTTTTTACTTTTAATGCACAAAAACACAATATATTGGCCAATTATTTGATAGAACATGAAAGATTATGGTATGCCGAGTTCAATGGCGACAAACTGAATACATTTTTAATATCCATAGGCAACATTTAAAAAGCCTTTACAAGCTACCGTTGTAGATTTACAGAGGATGTCTAGTGCTAGAATTACTGCCCTTGATCTGCCGTTTGTGGCAATACCTCACATGCATGGTGCAACTGCTGTTTACATACCAGCACAGGGTCAACGCTCGCGCACGCAGGTGCGCACGTGCAGGAGGACGAGGGTGCTTTTTTTAAGTTATTTTGATTTTTTAAATTATATTTACACTTTCCCTTTCATTTTTTTTATCACTTTTAATGCTATCACAGGGAATGCAAATATCCCCTATAACTTCAATGGGCATTGTCATATATTCCTTTTTAAGAAATCTGGGGTCTATCAGACTCTAGATATCTCCTCTGCCCTTACATGATCTAATCTCCCCAAGATCGGTGTGATCAGATGCTTTCCCAATTTACAAATGGCGCTGTTTATATCCTGCAAAACTGAAGTGATGAAGCTGAAGCTTCTGATTTCTTAGACTATGGAGACCAGAATGGTGCCAATCATCTCTAATCAGCTCTATGGTCAGCTGGCAGAAACACCGGCTGCATTCTCAGGTTCCCCCGATGGCACGGGCAGAAGGCCGTGAAAGGCAGCTGGGGAGGGGGTCATCATCTCCCACTGCTTGTAAAAGCAAACCTACGGCTAATTAGCCACTAGGATTGCTTTCACATGAAAGATGATCGCCGGCTGAAAAAACTATACCAGGATGATGCCTGCAGCTGTAGGCATCATCCTGGTATAACCATTCAAAGTCCAGTGATGTACCAGTACATCGCTGGTCCTTGTTAGGTATATATGCTATGTTCTTTTTTTTTTATGCAGCCTGTGGGCTGAATGAAAAAAAGAGAAGAAATATCTGCCAGAAAAAGTGTGTTGTATGCCCACCATTAGAATATACCGCTATGCATTCACCCACTTCTAATGGTGGGCACACATTAGGCCGCACGGTGCCACATGCGCCCAATTCCAAGATTGTACAAATGTCTAAATAGTGTCATACTTTTATAAAAATTGTCCAAGTATAAGTGCTACCCCATATGTAAAAAGGATGACACCAAGTCCTAAACTATCTTGCCACTGCTCCCCATGTAGTCTGGGCATCCGGGGGGCTCCACGTGACTATCTTTTCCCTCATAAATCTAAAAAATGATATGTATAGCCTGTTACCCACTCACAGGTCTTATACATCTTGACCCCATATCTGGCACGCTTGCTGGGGATAAATTGTTTGAATGCAAGGCGGCCAGGAAAATTAATGAGGGACTCATCAACGCAGATGTTTTGCTGGGGAGTATAGACATCTGCAAATTTTTGGTTAAGGTGATTTACGAGGGGCTGAATTTTGAGGAGCTGGTCAAATTCAGGGTCACCCCAAGGACAAGAGAGTGTGTTGTCATTGAAATGCATAAAATGCATTATACTCTCATATCTATGCCTGGCCATGGCAGCAGAGAACACGGGCATATGATGAATCGGGTCTGTGGACCAATACAACCACAATTCATTTTTTTTAGTAATGCCCATATTGAGGGCTAGGCAGAAAAAAATTAAATTCGGAAACTGCAATGGGTTTCCATGCGATTGGTCTGTCATGGTTTGAATTTCTGTTGGCAGCGATAAATTGTTGTGCATATAAATTGCTTTGATCCACACCCCCCAAAACAACCCCTTTTTGGAAAGTAGACACCCCAAACTATTTGCTGAGAGGCATGTTGAGTCAATAGAATAATTTAATTTATTTTTTTACCAAAAGTATGTGGAAAATGATAAAAAAAAATATTTTTTTTTTACACAAAATTGTCACTTAAATGATTTATTGCTCACACATCCCATGAGTATATGTGGAATTACTCCCCCAAATACATTCTGCTACTTATGTATGTACCACATGTGAGAGACTTTTTGGCAGTCTAGCCAAGTACAGGTCCCCAAAATCCAATAAACACCTTCAGGCTTTTAAAGGGCTTTATTTCCTCATTACATTTCCTGACCACCTATCACAGTTTCGGAGGCCCTGAAATTCCAAGATAGCACCCCCCCCTCCCAAATGACCCCTTTTTGGAAAGTAGACACCCCAAGGAATTTGATAAGAAGCATGGTGAGTATTTTGCAGATCTCGTTGCCACAAGTTTTTGAAAGATGAAGAAAGAAAACGATACATTTTTTCTTTTCTTTTTTTATATTTCAAAACCTTGTAGGAAAAAATTAGATCTGCAAAATACTCACCATGCCTCTTTTTAAATTCCTTGATAGGTAGTGAGTAAGTGAAATAAGGAAGTTGCGCACCTCCAGGCTTTCAAAGTGGTCATTAGATTTCAGGCTCCTAGTCAGGAATGGACTCGGCACTAGTGGTGGGACTCGCCTGCCGTGTGGACTGCAGTGCCGGGGGCTGACCAGCGAGTGCTCTCAGTGGCCGGGGGCTCACTCCTGTAGTCAGCCAGCACCTGGGGCTGATTGCAGGAGGTGTATTTGAGGAATGGCCAGGCCTGTGATCAGGGCCTTGGTGTATGTTTCCCATGAGCCCCTGTACCTGGTATCCTGTGTTCCTGCCTCGTTGCTGACCCTGCTTTGATCCTGACCTCTGCTGACCGTCTCCTGTTGAACCCCTGGCTTGCCTGACCATCCTTCTGCCTGATCCTCGGTACCGCGCTGCCCGCTACCTGCTGAACCTGGCTTGTGACCCCGAGCATTCTCTGCTTGCTCCTCCTGTACCACGCAGCCCGCACGATACCGACCCGGCCTGTCTGACTACGCTTACTTCACCCGACGATCCATCCATCGTGCAATTATCAGTTAAAATAGTGCAGCGCTGAATAGCAAAAAGATGCCTGGTCATTAAGGGGGGGTAAATCCTCTGGAGGGCAAGGTGGTTAAAAAGGCAATGGGCAGGTGGAGAGGTGGTCAGGACCATATAGGGTTCGAATGTGCATAGCTGTGAATGGAGCCTAACCAATGTTTCAGTTACGTTATTGCAATTGTGGAAAATAAAACTTTACTCAGAGATTCTGTATATAATCACTAATTGTATAAACTGAATTATTCATAGGAGTGTGTGCATTCATTTTATAATTATTTTGACAAGTAGAATAATTTTCCTGTAAATATTTTAAAGGGTACCTTCACTTTTGTGGAAAAGTATAGCATTTAGATAGAAAAATAATACAGCGTATACTGTCTTTTCCTTTAGTAGAAATCTTCCTCCTCAGATACCCCCACACCGCTGCAGCCATAATCTTTTGGTGTGGCGGCGGTTAATAGAGCCATTGGAGCTATATCAGGCAGACTATGCTTGCCCTTTCTGAACTCCTCCATTAATAGAAGGTATACTACAACTTCTGTGAATGAAATATAAGAGTGGAAGGGGAGAACCTTTCACTCACCTGCCTGTCCTCCATTCATAGATCCTGGCAGGGGGAAAGGAATCAGAGGAGGAAGATTTCTGCTGAAGGAGGAGACAGCTGCATAGGCGACACATGGCATCAATCAAAGTATTGTCCCTTGTGCTGATTTTTTTTTTTTTCTTTTTGTACGTAAACGTAAGCTTTAATGTAACTAAAAAATTACCTTTCCTCTTCAATCTGAAGCTGCTGCAATTTTCTATAACATTCAATGCAGTATTGCAGCCTGGAAGCATTTGTACAGAAAACCTCCAAAAACGTCATTACCGGCTTGTATGATTGGCTCACTGATTTTTCCAGAAGTCTGCACTTAGGCTGCATTCACTCCTGACCGCCATCAGGAGATAACTAATCGCTTTTTCAAAGTTTGAGGCTTTTTTGGAGCTTCGGAGCTTCAAACTACAAAACGCGATCAAGTGTGAATGCGCCGCCTACAGAACAAGTCAAATCGCGCTTGAGGCTCACCCCTTGACAACAGAAATTTCAGTTTGTGGTGAGGCTACTCCAAGGGTTAATCACTCGTCAAAGAGAGGTTTAGACCCGGAGGCGTTTCTCATTATAACCTTGCTGAGAATGTAACTAGCTGATTATACTGACTAGACCCTCCTTTGTGGGATTCAGAATGGCATGGTGAAACAAACATTGAATATTTTGAAAAGAGCAACATAAAAGTAAGAATCTGCAACAAGTTATGTTATAAAATCTGCAATGTACATTGATCGCCCGGCAGATTTTGAGGTTAAAATTTTGCCTTAAAACTGGAGCATACTCTAGGAATCTCATGTGCTGTGCATTTGGCAGCCAATTACCTTCTAACTTAGCATGTTCAATTAGCTTTGGAAACAAATGGAAGCTGTTTAATTCATCAGGCGCCCCCAAAATTGCGACTCTCCATTTTTAAATTAAAAAAACCCCCATTCCCCCCCTTCCCCTTTTCAAAAAAGTGAATTTTACTCTTTAAATATAAAATTGACTAAAGGAAAAACAAAGTCCCCTGAAAGGGTTAAATTTTAAAAAAAATGGGTAATATCTTATGAAGAAAAACCCAAAGGGGTCTTTACCCTGAATCTTTCTGCAGGGCTGCAAAGTTTTTGGGTTTGCCAAAAATCCATTGTTTTGGGGCCCCCCCCCCCCTGTCATGGAAAAGTAAAAAACCCGGGGGACAGCTTATGTTAGTCCCCAAAGGCAGGTTTTTTTTGGGGAAAACCCCCTATTTTTGGCTTTTGTACAGGGCCCTTTTTGCTTTGAGGGGGAAAAAATCCAAAAAATATAATCTTTAAAAAGTAGAATTCATAGTAAGAATAATATAAGATAATAAAAAAAAAACCAAAAGAACCCGAAATTAATTATTGTTTTTAAATTTTTATGTCTAAGGATTTGCGTTTTAAATTTGTTCATACGAATGAAAAATTTAATTTGTCTTTTAAAAAAGTATGCATTCAGTTCTTTTATTAAGTTTCCAGGTCTTGCTAAAGGGGATGGACACTATGGGGAGCAGTGTTTCCCCCAAGAAGTGTTTGGCACAAACAACGGGGCTGCATTGTGGGGGGCCCTTAAAAAATAATTTTGTTAAAAAAGGTTTGGGTTTTTTTAAGCAAAAAATTTACCAATGCAGATTGTGAGGAAAAAAAAATGGGTAATATTTTGGTATTATTTTGCAAAAAAAGGGATTTTCCCTAATTTTAAAGGGAGTAAAGAGTCATTTAAATTCCCAAACAATTTTAATAACCCATTCATTTTTGAATTAGCTAAATTGTATTTTTCACTTATTCATTTGCCTTTTTATTACAAAACTCATTTCAAATTGCAATTCGCGAAAAGGCCCGGGGGTTTCTTCAAAATTAACCA
>CATNWA010001315.1:0-31768 GCA_951230385.1 Staurois parvus | reverse complement strand
CCCCCAATTCAAAGCAAAGGGGGGCCCGGGACTGCCATAATGCAAAAGGGGGCCCTCAGGATGTCCATAATTCAAAGGGGTTAGGACTGTCCAAAATTCAAAAGGGGGCCGGGATGTCCATAAATTCAAAAGGGGCCTAGGATGCCCAAATTTAAAAGGGGGCCTCGGATCCCCTAATTCAAAAGGGGGTCCTCGGGATGCCAAAATTTAAAGGGGGCCTCGGATGTCCAAAATTTCAAAAGGGTCCTCGGGATTTCCAAAATTTTCTAAAGGGGGGGCCCGGGGACTGCCCTAATTTTAAAGGGGGGGCCTGGGACTGCCCCATTTTTAAAGGGGCCTGGGGACTGCCCAAATTTTAAAAGGGGGGGCCCCTGGGGACTTCCAAAATTTCTAAAGGGTCCTGGGGATTCCCCAAATTTTAAAAAGGGGGCCTCGGGACTGTCCATAATTCAAAGGGGGGCCTGGGGGACTGTCCATAATTCTAAAGGGTCCTCGGGACGTATAATTTCTAAAGGGGGCCTCGGACTGCCCAAAATTCTAAAGGGGGGCCTGGGATGCCCTAATTAAAGGGGTTGGGATGTCCAAATTTCTAAAGGGGGCCTCAGATGCCCAAAATTTAAAAGGGGCCCTGGGGACGTCCATAATTCAAGGGGGCCTCGGGCTGCCCATTTTTTAAAAAGGGTCCTCGGGACTGCCATAATTCTAAGGGGGCCCCTGGGGCTGCCCATAATTCAAAAGGGGGGGTCGGGGATTTCCCCATAATTCTAAAGGGGGCCTGGGGACTGTCCATAATTCAAAAGGGTCCTGGGACTTCCAAATTTCTAAAGGGGGCCTCGGGACTGTCTAATTCTAAAGGGGGGGCCTCGGGACTGCCCATAATTCTAAAGGGGCCCAGGATGTCCAAATTCAAAGGGGGGCCTGGGGAATGCCCCATAATTCAAAAGGGGTCCTCAGGACTGTCCATATTCCCAAAAGGGGGGCCCGGGACGTCCAAATTCTAAAGGGCCTCGGACTGTCCATAATTCAAAAGGGGGGCCTGGGGACTGTCCATAATTCAAAAGGGTCCCCAGGACTGCCATAATTCAAAAGGGGTTGCCTTAACGGAAAAAATTTTTGAGAAACTCGTTTAAACATACACACAGTATAACTTTTTCCCAGAATTTGGTGAAAATTTAAAGTTTTTATTTTTTTGTCATTTTTTTTTTTCTGTTTTTAATTTGTATTTTTTTTTTTTTCTCTTCTCAAGTCTTACAAATCAAAGAGAATCAGTTATTCACAGTCCCTATACATTAAAATTGTTTTGTTTTTTTCCCCGGCTTTTTCCCCTTTAAGGGCTTTAAACCTTGCTTAAATCAAAATTTTTCACAAAAACAAGTTAATGTTTTTTTTTCAAGCCAAAAAATTATTTTTTCCCGAGTTTTTTCCAAACGCGGTTTTCCCCAAAAATTCCCCACCCGCGGGTTTATGACATGATGAATAAACCCCCTTTAAAACCCAAAATGGAATTTAAATTCTTATTTATGTCAAAGAAAAAATACACCCTAAAGAATGAAAAATTTTTTGCCCCCACCTCCCCCCTTCTACATATCACTTCTTGGGGGAAATTTTGCTAGGGGACCCCCCCTTTCCCCCCCAAACCCTAAACACCTAAAATTTGGCCACTATAAGGGACACTGAGAGAAAAGCTTACCCCGGGAGAAACAAAAAAACCAACAAAACAAAAAAAAATTATACACCCCAAATAAAAAACATATAATAAAATACCCAAATACAAACAATACAGCCCAAAACACACCCATTTTAAAAATTTTTATACGGGAAAAAACTCGAAAAATGAGAATTGGTGAATCATTCATTAAATTCATTGATTTCAGTCACCCAACTTAAAAGGTGACACAAATAAAAGAAAACCCCTTTCCCAATGAAAAAGCAAAAAGTTTCCCCAGCCGTGATTTGTAAACATTGTATGAAAAAGGTTTAACAGCTAAAGAAAACCCCAAATCCACAATCTCAAAAAATTTAAAGAATATTGTGAAAAGGTGGAATAAACTCGGCTCAAAGTGTCCCACCTAAACACTCATTCAGCCATAACACCTGCAAAGGGTTTCCCGACCTTTAAATTGGGCCTCAGTCTGGGTTTAGTAGGAAAACACAATATGGAAGGAACTGCTGACCTGACACCAAACCTGACAACCCCCCCATTTAAGGGGGGAAAGCCTCAAAAGGGGAAATTGGGAGAAAAGTTTGGTGTTCCCAAAGGCTGCATCAAGCCCCAATTTTAGAAAGTTGTGTTGGGGGGGAAAAGTGTGGAAGAAAAAGGGCACAAGCACCCGGATACCCCAGCCTGGAGAGGAATTGGGCAGGAAAAGGCCCTTTAAAAGTGGGTTTGGACAAGGAGTTGAACAACAAACAATGTCAGAAGCGTCTTACCTGGGCTAAAGAAAAACAGACCTGGTCTGTCCTCAGTGGTCCAAAGTCCTCTTTTCTGATGAGAGCAACTTTTGCATCTCATTTGGAAAGCAAGGACCCCGAGTATGGAGGAAGAATGGAGAGGCCCAAAGACCCCGAGCATGGAGGAAGAATGGAGAGGCCCAAGGACCCCGAGTATGGAGGAAGAATGGAGAGGCCAAGGACCCCGAGTATGGAGGAAGAATGGAGAGGCCCAAGGACCCCGAGTATGGAGGAAGAATGGAGAGGCCCAAGGACCCAGAGTATGGAGGAAGAATGGAGAGGCCCAAGGACCCCGAGTATGGAGGAAGAATGGAGAGGCCCAAGGACCCCGAGTATGGAGGAAGAATGGAGAGGCCCAAGGGACCCCGAGTATAAAGGAAGAATGGAGAGGCCCAAGGACCCAGAGTATGGAGGAAGAATGGAGAGGCCCAAGGACCCAGAGTATGGAGGAAGAATGGAGAGGCCCAAGGACCCCGAGTATGGAGGAAGAATGGAGAGGCCCAAGGACCCTGAGTATGGAGGAAGAATGGAGAGGCCCAAGGACCCAGAGTATGGAGGAAGAATGGAGAGGCACAAGGATCCCAAGTATGGAGGAAGAATGGAGAGGCACAAGGACCCCGAGTATGGAGAAAGAATGGAGAGGCACAAGGACCCAGAGTATGGAGGAAGAATAGAGAGGCCCAAGAACCCCGAGTATGGAGGAAGAATGGAGAGGCCCAAGGACCCCGAGTATGGAGGAAGAATGGAGAGGCACAAGGACCCCGAGTATGGAGGAAGAATGGAGAGGCCCAAGGACCCCGAGTATGGAGGAAGAATGGAGAGGCACAAGGACCGCGAGTATGGAGGAAGAATGGAGAGGCACACACTGCAAGATGCTTGAAGTCCAGTGTGAAGTTTCCACAGTCTGTGTTGATTTGGGGAGCCATGTCATCTGCTGGTGTTGGTCCTCTGTGCTTCATTAAGTCCAGGGTCACCGCAGCCGTCTACCAGGAGATTTTGGAGCACTTCATGCTTCCTTCCGCAGACGAGCTTTATGGGGATGCTGATTTCATTTTCCAGCAGGACTTGGCTCCGCCCACACTGCCAAAAGCACCAAAACCTGGTTCAATGACCGTGGGATTACTGTGCTTGATTGGCCAGCAAACTGGCCTGACCTGAACCCCATAGAGAATCTATGGGGCATTGCCAAGAGAAAGATGAGAGACATGACACCGAACAATGCAGAAGAGCTGAAGGCCGCTATTGAAGCATCCTGGTCTTCCATAACACCTCAGCAGTGCCACAGGCTGATAGCTTCCATGCCACGCCACATTGAGGCAGTAATTGCTCAAAAAAGCCTATTAAAAAGGTACCAGGGGCATTTCATGGGGCCCCCTACTGACCCCGGGCCCTCGGGCAGTGCCCGAGTTTCCAAATGGTTAGTCCGCCCCCTGATACTCACATACACACATATATACACACACATACGTACATACACACAAGGCTTTTTTCTCAGTGAATAGGTGCAGGAACTCACGCCTTCTGATTCACCCTTGGCTCCGCCCCCCTACCACCTACAAGCACCACTCCTTGGTTCCACCCCCAGCCCACTCTCCCAGTACCGTCCCTTTTAGAGCAAGCAGAACCAAGTATAATTTTATGTTTCTAAGTAATTTGTATGGAATTTGTTATTTGATAATGATAAAATCAGTAAAATAGATCCTCTGCAGCCAGCAAATATAGAACCCACCAGCAACAATAGATCCACCACAACAACAATCCCCGCCAGCAATAACAGATTTCCCATCAGCCAACATTAATAAACCTTCCAGCAGCCACAACAATAGACCCCTCCCTCAACAGCAGATGCCTCCCAGCAACAATAGATCCACCAACAACATTAGATCCATCCCAATGATAACAACCCCCGCCAGCAACAACAGATTTCCCAGCAACCAGCTTCCAATAAATCCTTCAGCAGCCAGCAAAAATAGACCCCTCGCTCAATGGTAGATCCCTCTCAGCAGCAAATGACCCCCTAGAAACATAAGACACCAGTGGCAACAATAGAACCCCCACCAGAGACTATATAAACCCCCAACAACAATTGTACCCCATGCAGAAATAGATCCCCTCCAGCAACAATAGTTCCCCAGCAGCCAGCATCAACAGACCTCCAGCACACCCCATCATCCCTTGTCATTACATATACATTTAGTGCTACGTTCCCACTAAAACAAAATATATAAATATATATATAGGATGTGAATGAGAGAAAAGTTGTCTGGAGCCAAGCCAAGGTTCTACACAGGTAAATAGTACAGTTGGAGATGATGGAGAAGTCAGGAGCCAAGCCAGGGGCATATACAAGTGAGCAATAGGATGTGAATGAAAGAGACATAGTCTGGAGCCAAACCAATGTTATATATAGGTGAGCAATAGGATGTGAATGAGAGAAAAAGTTGTCTGGAGCCAAGCCAAGATTCTACACAGGTTAGTAGTACAGTTGGAGATAATGGAGAAGTCAGGAGCCAAGCCAGGGTCACACAACGGTGAGCAATATTAAGTGGATGAAAGAGACATAGCCTGAATCTTTTCCAAGGTCATACTCAGGTGAGCAATTGGATGTGAATGAAAGAGACTTAGTCTGGAACCAGGCCAAGGTCAAACACAGATGAATTGTATAGTTGGACATGATGGAGACTTCAGGAGCCAAGACAGGGTCATATACAGGTGAGTAGTAGTGCTGGAGATGATGGAGAGGTCAGGAGCCAAGCCAGGGTTATACACAGGTGAGCAATAAGATGTGGATGAAAGAGACATAGTCTGGATCTATGCCAAGGTTATATACAGGTGAAATAGGATGTGGATGATAGAGACGTAACATGGAGGCAAGCTGAAGTCATACATACTGTAGGTTAGCAATAGGATGTGAATGAGAGAAATATTATATGGAGCAAAGTCAAGGTTCTACACAGGGGAGTAGTATAATTGTACATGATGGAGAGGTCAGGAGCCAAGCCAGGGTCATATATAGGTGAGTAATAGAATGTGAATGAAAGAGATGTAGTCTAGCATCAAGGTGAGGTCACACACAGAGGAGTAGTAAAGTTGGACATGACAGAGACTTCAGGAGCCAAGCCAAGGTCATACACAGAAGAGGAGTAGTACTGGAGATGACGGACACTTCAAGAACCAAGCCAGGGTCATATACAAGTGAGATAGGATGTGGATGAGAGAGATGTTGTCTGGAGCCAAGCCAGGTGAGTAGTATAGCTGGAGATGATGGGGAGGTCAGGAGCCAAGCCAGGGTCATACACAGGTGAGTAGTATAGCTGGAGATGATGGGGAGGTCAGGAGCCAAGCCAGGGTCATACACAGGTGAGTAGTATAGCTGGAGATGATGGGAGGTCAGAAGCCAAGCCAGGGTCATACACAGGTGAATTGTATAGCTGGAGATGATGGGGAAGTAAGGAGCCAAGCCAGGGTCATACACAGGTGAGTAGTATAGCTGGAGATGATGGGGAGGTCAGGAGCCAAGCCAGGGTCATACACAGGTGAGTAGTATAGCTGGAGATGATGGGGAAGTAAGGAGCCAAGCCAGGGTCCATACACTGGAGATGATGGGGAGGTCAGAAGCCAAGCCAGGGTCATACACAGGTGAGTAGTATAGCTGGAGATGATGGGGAAGTAAGGAGCCAAGCCAGGGTCATACACAGGAGATGATGGGGAGGGTCAGGAGCCATGGGTCACTGGAGACACGGGTCTTCATTTAGTCGAAGTATGATGTTTTTGATCATTTTCTGTGTAAATTAGTGACACCATTCAAGGTCCCTGACTAGTGTCTTCATTATGTAATATAGTTTGCCTTCAGTCAAGGTCCAACCCAACAAAACGTCCTTTGCTCTTTGAGGAATCAGTAGGATGTGAAGTGAAAGGAATGGCACCAAGAGCGGCGCGGCACCCCTACAGTCCATATGGACTTCGGCACCTTGTCACAGATATCTGCACCCAGCAAAAACAGCTTCACTTTAAAGTGTCCATTGAGCACCTCCATACAAGGACTAACTGTACCCAGGGGCGGACAGACCATTTGGAAACTCGGGCACTGCCCGAGGGCCCGGTGTCAGTAGCGGGCCCATGAGATGCCCCTGGTACCTTTTTCATAGGTTTTTTTAAGTGTGGGCAAGGACACAGGGGCCCATGATGCCCTATTGCCTGGGGGCCCATGAGTTGTCAGTCCGCCCTGATTGTAATCCCCCCAATGGCATCATTCACCTCCATCCGCTGAAATGTGAAGTACAGACCTTGGCAAAGTAAAGTTTGCTATTCCATTTGAAAAGGTGTGTCAAGCACTTCACCGCGGGCCGTATCAGCATCATGGTTGCCCTCAAAGGGCCGGTTGTATCTGTAAGACTAGATGTCCAGCGCACCCCCCCCCCCCCCCATTACATCAGATGTCAAGAATCCCACACCGTCACTTTGCGTGGGGGGCCCATGGAACACAGCTCACTTTGGAGAGGTGGGGAGACCCCTGTCTCAGCTCCCCATATCCCTCGTATGTGTAAGTCACCCTGTGCCTGTTAGGGGTACAGGGGGATCTGTCCTAATATTGGGGGGGCTTTGTCTCAGACTGTGTAGACATGTTTAGGAGATAGGGTGGGGGGTTATTGATTGGTTAATGCCATGTGGCTGCATCACATTGTTCTATTGTGTGTCTGGCTTGGGGCAGCAGGGGTGGACTGACCATTCGAGCACTCGGGCACTGCCCGAGGGCCCAGGGTCAGTAGGGGGCCCCATGAAATGCCCCTGGTACCTTTTATTGGCTTTTTTTGGGTGTGCTTTGAGTGTTGGCAAGGACACAGGGGCCCCAATAATCCCCTATTGCCCGAGGGCCCCAAGAGCTGTTAGTCGCCCCTGCTTGGGAGCAAACTATTATGGGATGTATGTGTTTATGTGGTATTAGTTTAGTGGGGGGTGTCTCCAGCAGCCCTCCCATCCTGATGGGACTGATGGGACTGTCTGCTGGTGTGAAGTTTGAATACCTGTGTGTCTCTTTTTGCTAAATGTAGATTGCCCCGCCCTGTGTCATTATTATGCAGGGAGGGGGGGATTGCCCCGCCCTGTGTCATTATGCAGGGAGGGGGGGATTGTCCCGTCCTGTGTCATTATGCAGGGAGGGGGGATTGCCCGTCCTGTGTCATTATGCAGGGAGGGGGGATTGCCCCGCCCTGTGTCATTATGCAGGGAGGGGGGATTGTCCCGTCCTGTGTCATTATGCAGGAGGGGGGATTGCCCCGCCCTGTGTCATTATGCAGGGAGGGGGGATGTCCCGCGTCCTGTGTCATTATGCAGGGAGGGGGGATTGCCCTGCCCTGTGTCATTATGCAGGGAGGGGGGAATGCCCCGTCCTGTGTCATTATGCAGGGAGAGGGATTGCCCCCGCCCTGTGTCATTATGTGGGGGAGGGGATTGCCCCGCCCTGTGTCATTATGCAGGGAGGGGGGATTGCCCCGCCGTGTCATTATGCAGGGTGGGGGGATTTGCCTGCCCTGAGTCATTATGGAGGGAGGGGGATTGCCCCGCCCTGTGTCATTATGCAGGGAGGGGAATTGTCCCGCCTGTGTCATTATGCAGGGTGGGGGGATTGCCCCGCCCTGAGTCATTATGGAGGGAGGGGGATTGCCCCGCCCTGTGTCATTATGCAGAGAGGGGGGATTGCTACGCCCTGTGTCATTATGCAGGGAGGGGGATTGTCCCGCCCTGTGTCATTATGAAGAGGGGGTGATTGTCCCTGAGTGTATATATCCTGTATCTGTGTTCAAATAATGTAGTCTACTCTGTTTTTACTTCAACACTGGTGTTGTCTAGTCCTGTATGGTCTCTGTGTGGTGTCAGTGGTCGGTGTTCGGACAGATTGGTGTCGTCTCGTCCTGTATGGTCTCTGTGGTGTCAGTGGTCGGTGTTCGGACAGATTGGTGTTGTCTAGTCCTGTATGGTCTCTGTGGTGTCAGTGGTCGGTGTTCGGACAGATTGGTGTCGTCTAGTCCTGTATGGTCTCTGTGGTGTCAGTGGTCGGTGTTCGGACAGATTGGTGTCGTCTAGTCTTGTATGGTCAGCGGTGGTGTCGGTGGTCGGTGTTCGGACAGATTGGTGTCGTCTAGTCTTGTATGGTCTCTGTGGTGTCAGTGGTCAGTGTTCGGACAGATTGGTGTCGTCTAGTCTTGTATGGTCAGCGGTGGTGTCAGTGGTCGGTGTTCGGACAGATTGGTGTCGTCTAGTCTTGTATGGTCAGCGGTGGTGTCAGTGGTCGGTGTTCGGAACAGATTGGTGTCGTCTAGTCCTGTATGGTCTCTGTGGTGTCAGTGGTCGGTGTTCGGACAGATTGGTGTCGTCTAGTCTTGTATGGTCTCTGTGGTGTCAGTGGTCGGTGTTCGGAAGATTGGTGTCGTCTAGTCTTGTATGGTCTCTGTGGTGTCAGTGGTCAGTGTTCGGACAGATTGGTGGTGTTGTGTCTAGTCCTGTATGGTCAGCTGTGGTGTATCAGTGGTCGGTGTTCGGACAGATTGGTGGCGTCTAGTCTTGTATGGTCAGCGGTGGTGTCAGTGGTCGGTGTTCGGACAGATTGGTGTCGTCTAGTCTTGTATGGTCTCTGTGGTGTCAGTGGTCGGTGTTCGGACACATTGGTGTCCATCTAGTCTTGTATGGTCTCTGTGGTGTCAGTGGTCGGTTGTTCGGACAGATTGGTGTCGTCTAGTCTTGTATGGTCAGCGGTGGTGTCAGTGGTCGGTGTTCGGACAGATTGGTGTTGTCTAGTCTTGTATGGTCTCTGTGGTGTCAGTGGTCGGTTTCGTTCGAACAGATTGGTGTCGTCTAGTCTTGTATGGTCAGCGGTGGTGTCAGTGGTCGGTGTTCGGACAGATTGGTGTTGTCTAGTCCTGTATGGTCTCTGTGGTGTCAGTGGTCGGTGTTCGGACAGATTGGTGTCGTCTAGTCTTGTATGGTCTCTGTGGTGTCAGTGGTCGGTGTTCGGACAGATTGGTGTCGTCTAGTCCTGTATGGTCTCTGTGGTGTCAGTGGTCGGTGTTCGGACAGATTGGTGTAGTCTAGTCTTGTGTATGGTCAGCGGTAGTGTCAGTGGTCGGTGTTCGGACAGATTGGTGTCGTCTAGTCTTGTTATGGTCTCTGTGGTGTCAGTGGTCGGTGTTCGGACAGATTGGTGTCGTCTAGTCTTGTATGGTCAGTGGTGGTGTTAGTGGTCGGTGTTCGGGACAGATTGGTGTCGTCTAGTCTTGTATGGTCTCTGTGGTGTCAGTGGATCTGTGTTCGGACAGATTGGTGTTGTCTAGTCTTGTATGGTCTCTGTTGTGTCAGTGGTCGGTGTTCGGGGGGGGGGGGTTACAGATTGGTGTTCGTCTAGTCTTGTATGGTCAGCGGTGGTGTCAGTGGTCGGTGTTCGGACAGATTGGTGTCGTCTAGTCTTGTATGGTCTCTGTGGTGTCAGTGGTCGGTGTTCGGACAGATTGGTGTTGTCTAGTCTTGTATGGTCAGCGGTGGTGTCAGTGGTCGGTGTTCGGACAGATTGGTGTCGTCTAGTCTTGTATGGTCTCTGTGGTGTCAGTGGTCGGTGTTCGGACAGATTGGTGTCGTCTAGTCCTGTATGGTCTCTGTGGTGTCAGTGGTCGGTGTTCGGGACAGATTGGTGTCATCTAGTCTTGTATGGTCTCGTGGTGTCAGTGGTCGGTGTTCGGACAGATTGGTGTCGTCTAGTCTTGTATGGTCAGCGGTGGTGTCAGTGGTCGGTGTTCGGACAGATTGGTGTCGTCTAGTCTTGTGTATGGTCTCTGTGGTGTCAGTGGTCGGTGTTCGGGACAGATTGGTGTTGTCTAGTCTTGTTGTGGTCAGCGGTGGTGTCAGTGGTCGGTGTTCGGACAGATTGGTGTCGTCTAGTCTTGTATGGTCTCTGTGGTGTCAGTGGTCGGTGTTCGGACAGATTGGTGTCATCTAGTCTTGTATGGTCTCTGTGGTGTCAGTGGTCGGTGTTCGGACAGATTTGGTGTCGTCTAGTCTTGTATGGTCTCTGTGGTGTCAGTGGTCGGTGTTCGGACAGATTGGTGTTGTCGTCTAGTCTTGTATGGTCAGCGTGGTGTCAGTGGTCGGTGTTCGGACAGATTGGTGTTGTCTAGTCTTGTATGGTCTCTGTGGTGTCAGTGGTCAGTGTTCGGACAGATTGGTGTCGTCTAGTCTTGTATGGTCAGCGGGTGGTGTCAGTGGTCAGTGTTCGGACAGATTGGTGTCCGTCTAGTCTTGTATGGTCAGCGGTGGTGTCAGTGGTCGGTGTTCGGACAGATTGGTGTCGTCTAGTCTAGTCTTGTATGGTCAGCGGTGGTGTCTAGTCTGTGGTCGGTGTTCGGACAGGGAAGCAGGAGTCTAACGGAAGTACTCAAGCGCAGTCTGGGGTCGGTTCCGTTACACTGTGCACCCCCTTTGGGGGCAGAACTGGAAATCAGACAGTGCAGGGTCTGGAGAAGGACCATAGGAGGCGTGGAGTCACCAGAGAATGCTGAATGCTGAGACCAGGGGAAGCAGAGATGAGGGGGTGCTGCAGCTGCACTGAGAGGGGCAGGATCTGGCGGAGGAGTTCTATTCTCCCTCTCTTCTGCCAACTGCTGAGACAAGGTGGGGACGGAGACTAGGGGGTACCTGCAGGAGAGGTACAAGGGCCACAAGAAATGGCCTGGAGGGCCGGATTCAGCCCGCAGGCCTTGTGTTTGACACTAGAGATGAGCGAATTATTCAAAATTCGGTTCGGCTGATTCGCCGAATTCGTGGAATAAATTCGCTTCGAGTCGAATATATTCGCTGCGAATTTAACTTATAAAAGGTGTTTCTAGGCTTCAGAGAGCCTTTATATTAGTGCAGAACACTGTACCTTTAATTTAAATGCCCTTGGAGTCTGCTGGGGAAGAGAAATAATACTGTCAGTCAGTATGACATGCAGATGAGTGCCGTCCATCTTAGAATCACCGCACACTTCACTCATTTGGGCAGTCACGGGGCCAAAACCAGAGTGTGGAGCCACAGTGTGGCGGTGGAAGCAGCAGCAATGGGAGGCCATTACAGCACCCTATGACAAAAATGGAAACCCACCAGCAGTGTGAGGAGACCTGAAAGTGGCACATGGCAGAGTGTGGCGATGGAGACAGCAGCAATGGGAGGCCGTACAGGGACCCATGACACACTCTGGACCTGGGCAGCAGCATGAGGAGGCGGTACAGGGGCCCATTGACAGATTACGGGCCTGGCAGCAGCATGAGGAGTCGGTACGGGGGACCCATGGCAGATTACGGGACCTGGCAGCAGCATGAGGAGGCGGTACAGGGGCCATGGCAGATTACGGGCCTGGCAGCAGCATGAGGAGTCGGTACGGGGGCCCATGGCAGATTACGGACCTGGCAGCAGCATGAGGAGGGCTGGGAAGGGCCCATGGCAGATTACGGGCCTGGCAGCAGCATGAGGAGGCGGTACAGGGGGCCCATGGCAGATTACGGGCCTGGCAGCAGCATGAGGAGGCGGTACAGGGGGCCATGGCAGAGTGGCGGAGCGTAAGCAGCTAAAATTGAACGCCATACAGAGGCCTATGTTAAAAAGTCCCCCCAGCAGCAGTGTGGGGAGACGACTATCAAGAGTCCAATGGCAGAGTGGCGGAGCAGAAGCAGCTTCAATTGAAGGCCATACACAGGCCTAGGTTTAAAAGTCCCTCACAGTTAATTCCAATAACGAACTCTACTCCTCCGTGCAATCTAAGTTACGAGACCCTGGGCAGGTCTGGGTCCAATTTGTGGTAGAGACTGGTTTTGTTCAGCCATGCTTGAGCGAGTAATAAACAGGTCTGGCTTAATGCAAACAACACTGAACGTCCCAGCGTTTGTCAACGATTTGCCGTTAAGTGATGCAAACCCGCTGAACCACGTTCACGAGGAGCCGGTACAGGGGGCCATGAATCAGTACGGACCTGGCAGCAGCGTGAGCAGACGACAGAGGCACATGGCGCAAGGGTGGCGGTGGAGGCAGCAGCAATGGAAGGCCATACAGCCACCCTATCACAAAATGGAACCCCACCAACAGTGTGAGGAGACCTGAAAGTGGCACATGGCAGCGTCTGGCGATGAAGTCAGCAGCAATGGGAGGCCGTACAGGGACCCATGACAGACTCTGGACCTGGCAGCAGCAAGAGGAGGCGGTACAGGGGCCCATGGCAGATTACGGGCCTGGCAGCAGCATGAGGAGGCGGTACAGGGGCCCATGGCAGAGTGGCGAAGCGTAAGCAGCTTCAATTGAAGGCCATACACGGGCCTATGTTAAAAAGTCCCCCAGCAGCAGTGTGGGGAGACGACTATCAAGAGTCAATGGCTGAGTGGCGATCCGGGAAGTCAGCGTTGTGATTGCAGATGCAATGCAGAGATTCTAGGAGGTGATGCCGTGGGTGCGAAGAAGATCATATTACCGTCGTACTTCCATCCATAAGACGGAACAACCTGCGAACCGGGAGCTTTATTGCCCTGACCCGCTGAGCAGCTTCTGGGATACCCAAGAGTTTGGCTTCTGTGGGGAATATGGTTGAAAACTGAAACTTAAAGGCATGTTGACGGAAGGGCACCAGTGTCAGTGCTCCGGAGGGAATATAGCTTCAAAGCTGACACTTAAAGGTATATCGACGGTCAGAGACCACAGGAAGTGGAGCTTGCGTCTTAAATCGACTGAATGTGGCAGACGTGAAACGTCTACGGGCCGTATATGAAACGGGTTGTTCCTCTTTCTGGAATAAGTGTTGGAAATGGCCACTCTTTTTGGTGTGGCGTTTTGTCTATTTAATTCCGATAACGGACTCTACTCTCCGTGCAATCTAGTTACGAGACCCTGGGCAGGTCTGGGGTCAATTTGTGGTAGAGACTGGTTTTGTTCAGCCATGCTTGAGCGAGTAATAACAGGTCTGTGCTGCCCTTTGGTGTCTGGCTTAATGCGCACAACACTGAACGTCCCAGCGATTGTCAACGATTTGCCGTTAAGTGATGCAAACCCGCTGAACCACGTTCATGAGGAGCCGGTACAGGGGGCCATGAATCAGTATGGACCTGGCAGCAGTGTGAGGAGACCCGAAAGTGGCACATGGCACAGGGTGGGCGGTGGAGGCAGCAGTATTCGGAAGCATACACAGGACTAGGTTAAAAAGCGGAAGCCGTCAGCAGCGTGAGCAGACGACAGAGGCACATGGCGCAGGGTGGCGGTCAATTCATCAGCTGTCCAGCCAGCGGCCTCAAAGGCGACACATATAGAAAGCAATTCCCGAGGTGTTCAGGGAGCGGCCTGAACGGCTAGGTTATTACTAAATATATTTTTGTGGCCAAACATCGGCCTATAAATAGATGTCTACACAGTGACAAAAAATTATGTCGCCAGACAGCGGCCCCTAAGGCGACAGATATACAAAGCAATTCCCGCGAGCGCACAGGGCCCACAGTGTCTGAGGATGGACGTTGGCGCAGACAGGCAGAGACCAACTGACTACATAGGTGGTTTTTATAGTACTTTATTTTGGCCTCCCTCTCAGCAGGTGTGAAAAAGGCCACCATTTTTGAACGGTAGCGAGAGTCCAACAAGGTGGACAGCCAAAAGTCATCCCTCTGTCTGATGGTTATTATTCGGCTGTCGCTACGCAAGCAACCAGGCATGCTATGGGCCATTTGTGCCAAGGAATGCGAGGGACTCCCTGCCTCCATCTCCACAGCATACTGCCACGGTGCGTCTGGGTCCTCTGTCTCCTCCTCCTCTACCAGATGCTCCTGCTCCTCCACTCCTGTCCGCTGAGTGGAAAAAACCACCCATTTCACTCAATAATTCCTGAGCACAATGTCCTCCTCTACCTCCTCCTCTTCTTTCTGTCCTGCCCCCACAGGGGTCATGTGGCGTTGAGATCTGTGCGCCACGTCTACCGCACCCTGACCAGCCATTGTTAACAGCATTTGTTCCAGGACGTGCAACAGAGGAATGACGTCGTTCATCCCATAGTCCTGCCGACTCACGAATAGCGTGGCCTCCTCAAAGGGCCTGAGCAAGCGGCAGGTGTCACGCATGAGCTGCCAATGGCTGACATCGAAGTTACACAGGGGAGTACCTTTATCCGCTTGTAACATCAGGAAATCGGTGATGGCCTTTCGCTGCTCGTAAAGGCGGTCTAACATGTGTAGGGTTGAATTCCACCTTGTTGCAACGTCGCAGATCAGGCGATGCTGTGGGAATTCCGTTCTGCCGCTGCAGCTCAAGGAGGGTGTGCTTTGCGCTGTAGGAATGGCTGAAATGCATGCAAAGTTTATGTGACATTTTAAGGATGTCTTGCAGTGGGATGGTGGATTTTAGGAACCGCTTGACAACCAGATTGAACACGTGAGCCATGCATGGCGCATGGCACAACCTTCCTTGACGCAGAGCAGACACCATGTTCTTTCCGTTGTCGGTCAACATGGTTCCGATTTTCAGTTTGCGCGGAGACAGCCATCTGTCGATTTCTCTGTTCATTACACTCAGAAGTTCCTCCCTGTGTGACTACGTTCGCCAAGGCATACCAGGTGCAGCACAGCGTGACACCGTTGCGCCCTGCACATGTGATATGCCGGTCGGGTAATGGGACTTGGCACGGGGGGGGGGTGGCGGCTGAGGACACGGCGGAAGAAGAGGTAGAGGCGGACATCTTTGCTGGACCAAGGACGTGCAAACGTGGAGGCAAAAGCAGCGTGACCTGTCCAAGTTGCTGGTGCGGCTGTGCCGGCACCACGTTCACCCAGTGGGCCGTAAATGACATGTACTGTCCCTGACCGTAGTTACAGCTCCACACGTCGGCGCTGCCGTGCACTTTGGCAGAGACCGACATGCTCAAAGACTGGCCCACCATCTCTTCTACATGTGAATGCAGGGCTGGCACTGCCTTTTTGGCGAAGAAATGACGGCTTGGTACTCTCCACCGCGGCTCGGCACAAGCCATCATTTCTCGGAAAGGTGCTGAGTCCACCACTTGGAAAGGGAGGGACTGCAGCACCAGCAACTTGGACAGGAGGACGTTCAGCTTTTGCACCGTCGGGTGCGTGCTCGCAAACTGTTGTCTCTTGGAAACGGATTCCAAGAAAGACTGCTGACGGAATCCGTGAAGGGGAGTAGCAGGAGAAGGAGCATCTGAACGAGCGGAAGATGCCAACGAGCGACAACTCCCCTCAGCAGAGGTGTTGGAGCCTTGACTGGCTGATAGAGGGCGATTGACGTCGGGTGACGGAGCAAGTAACGGAGCGGGTGATGGAGCGGGGGGCTGGGGCAGGCAGAACCGCCGTATCTTTATCACGGTTTTCCCAGGCCACCGAATGGCAACGCTGCATATGCTGACGCAACGCTGTAGTCCCAACATGGGCCCCCTGGCCACGCTTGACTTTCTGGCCACATAGTCTACATACGGCTACGTTTACTTCCTCGGGCGGCTTGACAAAAAATTGCCACACCGCCGAGTAGGAAACTTTGCCCCCGCTACTCCTCACTGGCTGACTGCTACTTCCTCCGTGCACACC
The DNA here is from genome assembly GCA_951230385.1 of Staurois parvus. Classification (NCBI taxonomy): domain Eukaryota; kingdom Metazoa; phylum Chordata; class Amphibia; order Anura; family Ranidae; genus Staurois; species Staurois parvus. The sequence goes on along the minus strand of CATNWA010001315.1, from coordinate 15,728 downwards.
GGCACCACTACTGGCCGTGGTGGTAGGCTGCAGTGGAGCTGGTGCTCTACTCCGTGGCCGTTTGGCTCCACTGACACTGCTGCGACCCTGCTGCCTCCTGGGCAACCCACCGACTGTTTTGCTCACTGGCAAGCTGGCACCCTCTTCTCCTGATGATGCGGAAGCAATACCCTGATGACGACGAGGCTGCCAAGTGCGATCAGCCTCATCATCATCAATTAGGGTCTCCGCCTCACTACTAGCCCCCTCGGCTGCGTGTGGGTCAGGAGACAGACCTGTCTCTAGACCGGCTACCGAGCCACTCTCCTCGCCACTACTTCTTCGCCTGGCTGCTGAAAAGGTGGATGTCTCCCCCCGTTCCTGACCGCCCTCTGTTAGCTCTTCCTCACTGTACAGTGGGGCTGAGCCCACAGCATGCGATACTTTGCTTGGTGAGGGAACACCAAAGGACAGGGGCAGGTAGAGGACACGTGATTTCAGTGGGCTTGCTCCGAGCCATGCCAACTAACGGTTGTGTCTGACGTACCCACCGACCGTTGGCTGTAGGTGTCAGAGGTGACCTGGGAAGAGGAAGACGTCCGAGCCAACCAATCGATGACGGCAGGGTTGTCGGTGGAGACACGACCGCTGGATGACACCGGGAGCACTGGCCTCTGGCTGCGACTAGTGCTGCCTCGACCCCTTCCTCTGCTGCCACGACTGCTCGCTCCTGAAACATTGCCTCCTCTGCCACTCCTCTGTGTGTTGTCTGACATACTCTTTAATTCAATAATCACCCCAAAAATAAAACCGGATTTAACTCTTTGAACGTACAATAGTGGTTGTGAAGCAGAAAGTCAGTTTATTGTACACAATCGGTCAATTGCAGCTTGCGTTGGCTGGAACTGTACGTTTATGTCCTGGAATGCACTAATCACCCAAAAAATATTACCGCCACCCGGCGTGTAAATGGATTTAACTCTTTGAACGTACAATAGTGGTTGTGAAGCAGAAAGTCAGTTTATTTTGCACAATCGGCAAACTGCAGCACCAACTGTGCACGACAGCCACCAAAAAAAAAAAGGGTGTATGTCACTTTAAATTTTCGATTCTTTGATAGCTGTGGCCTAAGTAACGATTCTGTGTCCCTGAGTAACGATTCTGTGTCCCTGAGTAACGATTCTGTGTCCCTGAGTAACGATTCTGTGTACCTGAGTAACGATTCTGTGTCCCTGAGTAACGATTCTGTGTCCTGAGTAACGATTCTGTGTCCCTGAGTAACGATTCTGTGTACCTGAGTAACGATTCTGTGGCCCTAAAGTCTCTGTGGCCCTAACTCTGTCCCTTAATACACACAGGTCTGTCTCTCTTGAATGACCGGAGGCTAATGGAGAATTCTAAGATGGCCGCGATTTATAGCTCCACCATTACACAGTGCTGGTGGCTGCTGATTGGCTAATGCGATCACATGTCATGAATGCATTATGGGTCAGCGCGCCTTGTCTGCGCGCCTTCCCAGAGATCCCCGCCCCATCTTCTCTTTCCATTTTCTCCGTCGCCACACATGTCGCCGCCATTTTTTTGGGAAAATTCGATTCGTGCATCCGAAGTTTGCTAATCTTCGGATTCGTCGCGAATAGAATTTTTCCAAATCTTCGGAACGAATTCCGCTTCATCATGTTCGATTCGCTCATCTCTAGTGCCGTCACTTGCAGTTGACTCACCTCAAAATTCAGATGAGGAATGTGGGCAGATAGTGTTGGACCCGTAGAATCCCACGTGGAGGAAAAATATGTTTTAAAAATATCCTTCCCAAATATATTGACATATACTTGAAATACTACAATGTTGGCCTTGTTCAATATATTTTAAAAAAAAAAAAAAAAATATATATATATATATATATATATATATACTGTATGTTAAAATGGGTTTTTTTTTTTATATTACAAATAATATGAAAATATTTTTCCAAATATATTTTCTTACAATATATATTCTGAAGATTTTTTTTTAACATACAGTATAAAAAAGTCATTTTAAGATATGTTTTTAGATATATTTGTAATTGCATTCCAAAAATGTAGATTAAATGTATTTTTAAAGACATACAGTATATTTGAAAATGTATTTTTAAAAATATTTTTCATATATTTTGTAATATATAAAAAAAAAGCATTTCAACATACAGTGTGTATATATATATATATATATATATATATATATATTTTTTTTTTTTTACATTTTTAATGATTTAATTATTAAAGTTTTTTTCATTTAAACCTTCTTGCTATTACAAGGGGGCTAGTAAGTCCCCAAATGTGATAGCATTGCTCCCATGGAAGAAAAATATATTTTAAATATATTTTAAAAATATTCTTCCCAAATATATTGACATATATTTGAAATACTAGAATTTTGGCCGTATTCAATATATTTAAATATATATTTATATATATACTATATGTTGATATGCGTTTTTATTACAAAATATATGAAAAATATTTTCAAATATATTGTATGTCTTTTTAGAATTTTTGGCATGCATTTACAGATATGTAACAATATATGTTAACATGACTTTTTTTATATGTTAAAAAAATCGGAAGAATATATTTACAAAAAATATATATATTTTCAAAAATATTTTTTATAGATTTTGTAATATATAAAAAACTAATTTCAACATGCAGTATATATATATATATATATATATATATAAATATGGCCAAAACAGTTTACAATACTTGAATACTAGTTGTAATTGAACACAGTTAGTGATCAGTAACGATCACTCATTGTGTTCATTCAGGAAAGAAGGGGGCTGGAAATTGTGACATATTTGCTGGATCCTTTCGCCACTCTCCTGAAGGATCCTATTGGTTGCTTGCAGCTCCCAGTGGGAAGGAGAGGAGGGAAGCTGACAGCACTGCAGGGGTGGGAGCACAGAGGGTGGCATGGCCCACATGGAAGAAAAATATATTTTAAATATATTTTAAAAATATTCTTCCCAAATATATTGGCATATATTTGAAAACTACAATTTTGGCCGTTTTCAATTTATTTCAAAATATATTTCAATAAATATATATATACTGAATGTTGAAATGCGTTTTTATTACAAAATATATGAAAAATGTTTTTAAAAATACATTTTCAAATATCCTGTATGTCTTTAAAAAATACAAATCTACATTTTTTGGAATACATTTACAGATATATGTAAAAATGTATGTTAAAATGACTTTTTTACATGTAAAAAAAAAAAGTCTGAAGAATATATTTAAAAAAAATATTTATTTTTAAATATTTTTCATATATTTTGCAATATATAAAAAAGGCATTTCAGCATTTCAATGTGCAGTATATATATATATATATATATATTATTGAAATATATTGAATATGGCCCAAATTGTATTATTTCAAAAATATGTCAATGTATTTGGGAAGAATATTTTTAAAACATATTTCAAATATACTTTTCTTCCATATGGGTGGGCATCAGGGGGAAACGAATGGTGCAGAAAGAGGGTGATAGGGACAGCGGGGGGGGGGCAATTACTGGACCTGATCCCCTATATCACGGGTGTCAAACTGGCGGCTCTCCAGCTGTTGCCAAACTACAAGTCCCATGAGGCATTGCAAGATTGACAGTTACAAGCATGACTCCCAAAGGCAGAGGCATGATGGGACTTGTAGTATAACAGCTGGAGGGCCACCAGTTTGACACCCCCGCCCTATATGGCTCTCTGCAACAGGGGATCAGTTCCAGTGATTGCCCCCCTGCCAAGCTTCCCTGTTCACATCTGATTTACACAGCTGCCTGGGCCCCCCTGCTGGCCTGGGCCCCATACAGGAGGACTGGTGTTACCCCCTTATCCACAGCCCTGCATGTTGATCTGCTTCCTGGGTGGGCGGCTTCTACGCCCCATTTTCTGCCGTCTCCTTGGCTTACAGTGTAATGTACCAAGAACTGAAATTGAGATCCAGATACAACTTTCCTCCATCGAAAAGTCGGGGGTACAATCCAAAAAGTATCCAACAGATTTTGGGGATCCAAGAGTGCCTCAAAAATGGCGGCCAAACAGACTGCGGACAGGGTCTGTGCTTGTAATTCGCACCAGAAAAAATATCATGGTATATGTACTGAAATACATTGAATATAATATGTCAATATATTTGGGAAGAATATTTGTAAAATATATTTCAAATATATTTTTCTTATATGTGGGTGCGCAGGTGAGAGGTTCTCTATGGAGACATCGGGGGAGGGGGGTCTTAGACCTCCAACGTCTCCTCTGACCTCCACTGAAGCCAATCAAGCGCAGGTTGTGCTAGGTTAGCTGGTTCTCCCGCTTACATTAGCTGGGGAATGAACTATATTGAATGCGGCCAGAATTGTAGTATTTGAATGTCAATCTATTTGGGAAGAATATATTAAGAATGTATTTTTAAAATCTATTTTTCAAGTGGTTAATGCGGGGAGGCCATTCCTCATATTTACCTTCCCATGGTGCTGGCTTTGCCCCCTGTCCCCCCTGTCCCCTATGTCCCCCCTCTCCCCCCGTCCCCCCCCTGTCCCCCCCTGTCTCCCGGTCCCCCATTCTACATGCTACATTTCACCATTACACCTTTCTTGGTCCCTCTTTTGCAAACCGGTGAAAATCTAGAAAATTTTGAAGCAAAAACCAATGTTTGCATCCGTCTCCAGCAGGGCCCTTACTCACCCAGCTCCAGCGGGGCCCTCCCTCATCCATCTCCAGCGGGGCCCACCCTCATCCGTCTCCATCGGGCCCCTCCCTCATCCGTCTCCAGCAGGGCCCTCCCTCATCCGTCTCCAGCGGGGCCCTCCCTTACCCAGCTCCAGCGGGGCCCTCCTTCATCCGTCTCCAGCAGGGCCCTCCCTCACCCAGCTCCAGCGGGGCCCTCCCTCATCCGTCTCCAGCGGGGCCCACCCTCATCCGTCTCCATCGGGTCCCTCCCTCATCCGTCTCCAGCGGGGCCCACCCTCATCCGTCTCCATCGGGCCCCTCCCTCATCCGTCTCCAGCAGGGCCCTCTCTCATCCGTCTCCAGTGGGGCCCTCCCTCACCCAGCTCCAGCGGGGCCCTCCCTCATCCGTCTCCATCGGGCCCCTCCCTCATCCGTCTCCAGCAGGGCCCTCCCTCATCCGTCTCCAGCAGGGCCCTTACTCACCCGTCTCCAGCGGGGCCCTCCCCTCATCCGTCTCCAGTGGGGCCCTCCCTCACCCAGCTCCAGCGGGGCCCTCCCTCATCCGTCTCCAGCGGGGCCCACCCTCATCCGTCTTCATTGGGCCCCTCCCTCATCCGTCTCCAGCAGGGCCCTCCCTCATCCGTCTCCAGCGGGGCCCTCCCTTACCCAGCTCCAGCGGGGCCCTCCCTTACCCAGCTCCAGCGGGGCCCTCCCTCATCCGTCTCCAGTGGGGCCCTCCCTCACCCAGCTCCAGCCGGGCCCTCCCTCATCCGTCTCCAGCGGGGCCCACCCTCATCCGTCTCCATCGGGCCCCTCCCTCACCCAGCTCCAGCCGGGCCCTCCCTCATCCGTCTCCAGCGGGGCCCATCCTCATCCGTCTCCATCGGGCCCCTCCCTCATCCGTCTCCAGCGGGGCCCTCCCTCATCCGTCTCCAGCGGGGCCCTCCCTCACCCAGCTCCAGCGGGGCCCTCCCTCACCCAGCTCCAGCGGGGCCCTTCCTCATCTGTCTCCAGCGGGGCCCACCCTCATCCGTCTCCAGCAGGGCCCACCCTCATCCGTCTCCAGCGGGGCCCTTCCTCATCCGCATGGAGTACACCTGTGAATACAGCGATGTGTTGCAGACAGACAACCAATTATCGGAGACAAAAAGTCATTTTCTATTTTCTGCAGAAGGCAATAAGAAAGTTTGAAGTGCTAAAATATTCATCCTCGTCCCAATCGCGGGACTCCTGATCTATTCATGTTCTGCACCGCCATGTCTCTTCAGCTGAGCCGCATCTCCCCGGCCTGTCACATTTACTGCCATTATTTATGAGGCCGGAGCTGGCGGGGCACCGACATTGTATTGTGTGGCAGCACATCCTGTGCACAGAGTTTACTTTATATTTAGTTCTTGTAACAAAGTAACAAGATGAATCCTAAATGTATCCACTCTGCAGGATCTGTCTCCGCTCCATAAATATGAACCAAGTTTTAACCACTTGCCCTCCAAAGGATTTACCCCCCCCCCCTTCCTGACCAGGAAATCAAGGGGTTAAGTGTGTGCCTAGCAAGTACAAAGTGAGCTGATTTCCCTGAAGGATGCAGCCGGTGGGACGGGGGATGGAACCGGTCAGGTGGGGTCATTGGTCGCACCTCTTGGATCTATGATGTGTCCATGTACCATGGACTGATCACTATACTTCTCTCTCACACCTTGACAAGAGGGACTATATTGTGAATTCATGGAATGAAGGCGTTCTCATGGCACCATGGATGGGATATGTGCCTGTTTTATGCCCCTGCATTATTGATGCTTGCTTGCCCGGGAGTGTACTGTATGTAGCTCCAAGCGGCTCCATATACGAGGGAGGTATCTGTCCACACATATGGAAGTGGCTCCATATACGAGGGAGGTATCTGTCCACACACGTGGAAGCGGCTCCATATACGAGGGAGGTATCTGTCCACACATATGGAAGTGGCTCCATATACGAGGGAGGTATCTGTCCACACATGTGGAAGTGGCTCCATGTATGAGGGAGGTATCTGTCCACACACGTGGAAGCGGCTCCATGTACGAGGGAGGTATCTGTCCACACACGTGGAAGCGGCTCCATGTACGAGGGAGGTATCTGTCCACACACGTGGAAGCGGCTCCATGTACGAGGGAGGTATCTGTCCATACACGTGGAAGCGGCTCCATGTACGAGGGAGGTATCTGTCCACACACGTGGAAGCGGCTCCATGTACGAGGGAGGTATCTGTCCACACACGTGGAAGCGGCTCCATGTACGAGGGAGGTATCTGTCCACACACGTGGAAGCGGCTCCATGTACGAGGGAGGTATCTGTCCACACACGTGGAAGCGGCTCCATGTACGAGGGAGTATCTGTCCACACACGTGGAAGCGCTCCATGTACGAGGGAGGTATCTGTCCACACACGTGGAAGCGGCTCCATGTACGAGGGAGGTATCTGTCCACACACGTGGAAGCGGCTCCATGTACGAGGGAGGTATCTGTCCACACACGTGGAAGCGGCTCCATGTACGAGGGAGGTATCTGTCCACACACGTGGAAGCGGCTCCATGTACGAGGGAGGTATCTGTACACACACGTGGAAGTGTCTCCATGTACGAGGGAGGTATCTGTACACACACATGGAAGTGGCTCCATGTACGAGGGAGGTATCTGTCCACACACATGGAAGTGTCTCCATGTACGAGGGAGGTATCTGTCCACACATATGGAAGTGGCTCTACGTCCATCGTCCATCTTCACATCTGATTTTCCTCCTCTGGATTACATTCAGCTGCTCCTTTCCTGACCGGAACGCTCTACAACCATCTGCCTGTACTAAGGTCGGCTCCGGTGAGATCGCTGCTTCCATGTCTACCGGTTCATTCCTTCATCTCCATCTTGGATCCTTATGGATTATCCAGAATATCTTCACACAAGATGAGACAATGGACAGGGAAGAGATGAGACGGGAAGGAGATGAGACGGGGAGAGAGATGAGACGGGGAAGAGATGAGACGGGGAAGAGATGAGACAGGGAAGAGATGAGACGGGAAGGAGATGAGACGGGGAAGAGATGAGACGGGGAAGAGATGAGACGGGGAAGAGATGAGACGGGGAAGAGATGATGAGAAGGGGAAGAGATGAGATGGGAAGGAGATGAGACGGGGAAGAGATGAGACGGGGAAGAGATGAGATGGGGAAGAGACGAGACGGGAAAAGATGAGACGGGGAAGAGATGAGACGGGGAAGAGATGAGACGGGAAGAGATGAGATGGGGAAGAGATGAGATGGGGAAGAGACGAGACGGGAAAAGATGAGACGGGGAAGAGATGAGACGGGGAAAAGATGAGACGGGGAAGAGATGAGACGGGGAAGAGATGAGACGGGGAAGAGAGAGAACGGGAAGAGATGAGACGGGGAAGAGATGAGAGGGGAAGAGATGAGATGGGGAAGAGAGATGAGATGGGGAAGAGATGAGACGGGAAGAGATGAGACGGGGAAGAGATGAGACGGGGAAGAGATGAGACGGGGAAGAGATGAGATGGGGAAGAGACGAGACGGGAAAAGATGAGACGGGGAAGAGATGAGACGGGGAAGAGATGAGATGAGACGGGGAAGAGATGAGACGGGGAAGAGATGAGACGGGGAAGAGATGAGACGGGAAGAGATGAGATGGGGAAGAGATGAGATGGGGAAGAGACGAGACGGGAAAAGATGAGACGGGGAAGAGATGAGACGGGGAAAAGATGAGACGGGGAAGAGATGAGACGGGGAAGAGATGAGACGGGGAAGAGATGAGACGGGGAAGAGATGAGACGGGGAAGAGATGAGATGGGGGAAGAGATGAGATGGGGAAGAGATGAGACGGGAAGAGATGAGACGGGGAAGAGATGAGACGGGGAAGAGATGATGAGATGGGGAAGAGATGAGACGGGAAAGAGATGAGACGGGGAAGAGATGAGATGGGGAAGAGACGAGAACGGGAAAAGATGAGACGGGGAAGAGATGAGACGGGGAAGAGACGAGACGGGAAAAGATGAGACGGGGAAGAGATGAGATGGGGAAGAGACGAGACGGGAAAAGATGAGAAGAGAGGAAGAGATGAGACGGGAAGAGATGAGAGAGGAAAAGATGAGACGGACGAAGAGATGAGACGGGGAAGAGATGAGACGGGGAAGAGATGAGACGGGGAAGAGATGAGATGGGGAAGAGATGAGATGGGGAAGAGATGACGGGAAGATGAGATGAGAAGAGATGAGAAGAGAAGAGACGAGACGGGAAGAGATGAGACGGGGAAGAGATGAGAGGGGAAGAGACGAGACGGGAAAAGAAGAGACGGGGAAGAGATGAGACGGGGAAAAGAGATGAGACGGGGAAGAGATGAGACGGGGAAGAGATGAGAAGGGAAGAGATGATGAGACGGGGAAGAGATGAGACGGGGAAGAGATGAGACGGGGAAGAGATGAGACGGGGAAGAGATGAGACGGGAAGAGATGAGACGGGAAGAGATGAGAAGGGGAAGAGATGAGACGAAGAGATGAACGGGAAGAGACGAGACGGGAAGAGACGAGACGAAGAGACGAGACGGGGAAGAGACGAGACGGGGAAGAGACGAGACGGGGAAGAGACGAGACGGGGAAGAGATGAGAGAATGGGAAGAGATGAGACGGGGAAGAGATGAGACGAGGGAAGAGATGAGACGGGAAGAGATGAGACGGGGAAGAGATGAGACGACGGGAAGAGATGAGACGGGGAAGAGATGAGACGGGGAAAGAGATGAGACGGGGAAAGAGATGAGACGGGGAAGAGAGAGATGACGGGGAAGAGAAGAGAGAAGGGAAGAGACGAGACGGGAAAAGATGAGATGAAGGGAAGAGATGAGAAGGGAAGAGACGAGAGACGGGAAAAGATGAGAAAGACGGGAAGAGATGAGATGGGGAAGAGACGAGACGGGGAAGAGACGAGACGGGGAAGAGATGAGACGGGAAGAGATGAGACGGGGAAGAGATGAGACGGGAAGAGATGAGACGGGGAAGAGATGAGACGGGAAGAGATGAGACGGGGGAAGAGATGAGATGGGAAGAGACGAGACGGGAAAAGATGAGACGGGAAGAGATGAGACGGGGAAGAGACGAGACGGGAAAAGATGAGACGGGGAAGAGATGAGATGGGGAAGAGACGAGACGGGGAAGAGACGAGACGGAGAAGAGAAGAGACGGGAAGAGATGAGACGGGGAAGAGAAGAAGAGACGAGGGAAGAGATGATGGGAAGAGACGAGACGGGAAAAGATGAGACGGGAAGAGATGAGAGAAGGAAGAGACGAGACGGGAAAAGAAGGAGAAGAATGGAAGAGATGAGAAGGGGAAGAGACGAGACGGGAAAAGATGAGATGGGGAAGAGACGAGACGGGGAAGAGATGAGATGGGGAAGAGACGAGACGGGGAAGAGATGACGAGGGAAATGAGAGACAAGAAGGGGAATGAAGAAATGGGAAGAGATGAGACAGGAAGAGATGAGATGGGGAAGAGAAAGAGACGGGGAAGAGATGAGACGAGGGGAAGAGATGAGACGGGGAAAAGAGAGACGGGAAGAGAAGGAAGAAAAGAAAGAAATGAGATGAGGAAGAGATGAGAGAGAAGAGATGAGACGGGAAGAGACGAGAGAGAAAAGAAGAGAGGGGAAGAGATGAGATGGAGACGTGGAAGAGACGAGACGGGAAAAGATGAGACGGGGAAGAAGATGAGATGGGGAAGAGACGAGACGGGAGAAAAGACGAGACGGGGAAGAGACAAGACGGGGAAGAAGAATGAGGAAGAGATGAGAAGGAAGAGATGAGACGGGGAAGAAAAGACGAGAAGGAGAAGAATAGACGAAGGAGAAGAGATTGAGACGGGGAAGAAGAAGAGAGAGGAAGAGATGAGATGGGGAAGAGAGACGAGAGGGAAGAGACGGGGAGAGGGGAAGAAGAAGAGATGAGACGGGAGATGAGAAGGGAAGAGATGAGAGGGGAAGAGATGAGACGGGGAAGAGACGAGACGGGAAAAGAAGACGGGGAAGAGATGAGACGGGGAAGAGACGAGAGAAGAAGAGACGAGACGAAGAGACGAGACAGAAGGAAGAGAGACAGACGGGGAAGAGACAAAATGGGAAGAGATGAGACAGGGGAGAAGAGAGATGAGACGGGGAAGAGACAGAGACGGGGAAGAGATGAGACGGGGAAGAGATGAGACGAAGAGATGAGACGGGGAAAGATGAGACGAAGAAGAGAGAGACGAAGGGAAGAGAGAGAGATGAAGAGATGAGACGGGGAAGAGATGAGAGAAGAGAGAGACGAGGAAAGAGAAGAGACGGAGAAGATGAGACGAAGAGAAATGAAAGAAGAAGAGAGGGGAGAGACGAGAAGAAAAGATGAGACGGGGAGAGATGAGATGGGGAAGAGACGAGACGGGGAAGAGACGAGACGGGGAAGAGACAAGAAGGGAATAGACGAAATGGGAAGAGATGAGACGGGGAAGAGAAGAGACGGGGAAGAGATGAGACGGGGAAGAGATGAGAAGGGGAAGAGATGAGACGGGGAAGAGATGAGACGGGGAAGAGATGAGATGGGGAAGAGATGAGACGGGGAAGAGATGAGACGGGGAAGAGATGAGACGGGGAAGAGACGAGACGGGAAGGAAGACGAGACGAGAGACGAGACGGGGAAGAGACGAGACGGGAAGAGACGAGACGGGAAGAAGAGACGAGACGGGGAAGAGAAGGAGAGACGGGGAAGAGATGAGAGAGACGGGAAGAGATGAGACGGGGAAGAGATGAGAAGGGAAGAGACGAGACGGGAAGAGGAAAGAGACGAGACGGGGAAAGAGACGAGACGGGGAAGAGACGAGACGGGAATAGACGAAATGGGAAGAGATGAGACGGGGAAGAGATGAGACGGGAAGAGATGAGACGGGGAAGAGATGAGACGGGGAAGAGATGAGATGGGGAAGAGACGAGACGGGAAGAGACGAGACGGGGAAGAGATCGAGACGGGAAGAGATGAGACGGGGAAGAGATGAGACGGGGAAGAGATGAGACGGGGAAGAGACGAGACGGGGAAGAGACGAGACGGGGAAGAGACGAGACGGGAAGAGACGGACGGGGAAGAGACAAGACGAGACGGGGGAAGAGATGAGACGGGGAAGAGATGAGACGGGGAAGAGAGACGGGGAAGAGATGAGACGGGGAAGAGATGAGACGGGGAAGAGAACGAGAAGAGAGACGGGAAGAGACGAGACGGGGAAGAGACGAGACGGGAAGAGACGAGACGGGGAAGAGACGAGACGGGGAAGAGACGAGACGGGGAAGAGAGGAGACGGGGAAGAGAGGAGACGGGGAAGAGATGAGACAGGGAAGAGATGAGACGGGAAGAGATGAGACGGGGAAGAGATGCACCAATATAGCGGTGGCATCTTTTAGTGGCCACTCTTGTTCCTGCAGGTCTGTCTGTCCCTCTTCTCTGAGAACTCCCAGTCCAATCAGTGATAATATATCTACAATGTACTTATTAATGAAACATTTGGGGGGATTTGTAATGTCCTGACATTTGGGGGGATTTGTAATGTCCTGACATTTGGGGGGATTTGTAATGTCTTGACATTTGGGGGGGATTTGCACTGTCCTGACATTTGGGGGGGATTTGTACTGTCCTGACATTTGGGGGGGATTTGCACTGTCCTGATTTTGGGGGGGATTTGCACTGTCCTGACATTTGGGGGATTTGTACAGTCCTGACATTTGGGGGGGATTTGTACCATCCTGACATTTGGGGGGATCTGTACTGCCCTGACATTTGGGGGGATCTGTACTGCCCTGACATTTGGGGGGATTTGTACCGTCCCGACACTTGGGGGGATTTGTACCGTCCTGACATTTGTTGGGGATTTGTACCGTCCTGACATTTGGGGGGGATTTGTACTCTCCTGACATTTGGGGGAATTTGTACTGTCCTGATATTGGGGGGGATTTGTACTGTCCTGACATTTGGGGGGATTTGTACCGTCCTGACATTTGGGGGGATTTGTACCGTCCTGACATTTGGGGGGATTTGTACTCTCCTGACATTTGGGGGGAATTTGTACTGTCCTGACATTTGGGGGGATTTGTACCATTATGACATTTGGGGGGATTTGTACCATCCTGACATTTGGGGGGTATATGTATTGTCCTGACATTTGGGGGTATTTGTACTGTCCTGACATTTGGGGGGATTTGTACCGTCCTGACATTTGGGGGGATTTGTCCTGTCCTGACATTTGGGGGGATTTGTACCATCCTGACATTTGGGGGGATTTGTACCATCCTGACATTTGGGGGGTATTTGTACTGTCCTGATATTTGGGGGATATTTGTACTGTCCTGATATTTGGGGGATATTTGTATCACCCTGGCGTTTTCGTCCTTCATGAAATGAGAGTACAGTCAGTACATCGAGATCGATTGATTTCCCGTATCTCCCGTAGTTTGTGGAATCTATAACTTTCCTACAGACTGAATAATTTCCACTTATTTGGGTTATTTTCACCACAGAAATGGCCTAAATTTATGTAGAAAGATTATTTATTTGCAAAATTTTATAACAGAAAGAAAGAAAAACGTGTTTTTTTTTATTTTTTTTTCAAATGCTTCTGTCTTTTTTCATTTATAGTGCAAAAAAATAAAAAAAAACCCAGTAGTGAATAAATACCACCAAAAGAAAACTCTATTTGGGTGAATAAAATAGTAAAAGTGTCATATGGGTGCAGTGTTGCATGATTGTGCAATTTTCATTCACAGTGTGATGGCGGTGAAAGCTCAGAATTGCCCTGGGCTGGGCGGGGCGGGGGGGGGGGGGGGGGGGGGGGTGAAAGTGTCCGGTACTGAAGGGGTTAAAGAAACACACCAACAGTAATAACAGCACAGTACAGGCACCTACCTACACTCTGCATTGCCGGCAGCTTTGTACTGGACTTTGCACTTACCTTTCCCGTTGTGCGTTGCTTATGTTACCTTTAGCAGCTGCCATTTTTTTTCTCTCTTTGGAGCCACCATTAAACCCGAAACCTGGATCCATCGCCCACATGCTGATGCTTTCCATTGTTACTGTAAATCATTGGATCAGGAAGGAGTTTTCCCCTGCAGGAGCAGATTGGATCATCCTTTGCTGGGTTTTTGCCTTCCTCTGGATCATCTGTGGCTGTAGGACATGGGTGGACTGACCTCTGGGGAACTCGGGCACTGCCCAAGGGCCAGGGGTCCGTAGGGGGCCCCATGAGATGTTCCTGGTACCTTTCATAGGCTTTTTGGGTATGATTTGAGTGTGGGCGATGAATTGCAATGGTAATGTATTTAACCCCTCGCCTACCGGGCACCTATACCCAGGGGCGGACTGACCATTTGGAAACTTGGGCACTGCCCGAGGGCCCGGGGGTCAGTAGGGGGCCCCATGAGATGCCCCTGGTACCTTTTTCATAGGCTCTTTTGAGTGTGGGCAAGGACACAGGGGCCCCATGATCCCCTTTTGCCCGGGGGCCCCATAAGTTGTCAGTCCGCCCCTGGTGTAGGATTAGAACTTGTTTTTTTTAATGGTTGAGCTGGATGGACGTTTGTCTTTTTTCAGCCAGACTAACTATGTAATGCCAATGTGCTAAATAAACCTTTTAATGCACAGGTGTCAAATAGAGATTAATGGTGGAGCTATAAATCGCGGCCATCTTAGAATTCTCCATTAGCCTCCGGTCATTCAAGAGAGACAGACCTGTGTGTATTAAGGGACAGAGTTAGGGCCACAGAGACTTTAGGGCCACAGAATCGTTACTCAGGGACACAGAATCGTTACTCAGGACACAGAATCGTTACTCAGGGACACAGAAGTCGTTTACTCAGGGACACAGAATCGTTACTTAGGGCCACAGCTATCAAAGAATCGAAAATTTAAAGTGACATACACCCTTTTTTTTTTTTGGTGGCTGTCGTGCACAGTTGGTGCTGCAGTTTGCCGATTGTGCAAAAATATAAACTGACTTTCTGCTTCACAACCACTATTGTACGTTTCAAAGAGTTAAATCCATTTACACGCCGGGTTTTGGCGGTAATATTTTTTGGGTGATTAGTGCATTCCAGGGACATAAACGTACAGTTTTCCAGCCAACGGCAAGCTGCAATTGACCGATTGTGTACAATAAACTGACTTTCTGCTTCACAAACCACTATTGTACGTTCAAAGAGTTAAATCCGGTTTTATTTTTGGGGTGCTTATTGAATTAAAGAGTATGTCAGACAACATGCAGAGGAGTGGCAGAGGAGGCAATTGTTTTAGGAGCGAGCAGACGTGGCAGCAGAGGAAGGGGTCGAGGCAGCACTAGTCGCAGCCAGAGGCCAGTGCTCCCAGATGTCATCCAGCGGTCGTGTCTCCACCGACAACCCTGCCGTCATCGATTGGTTGGCTCGGTCATCTTCCTCTTCCCAGGTCACCTCTGACACCTACAGCCAACGGTCGGTGGGTATACGTCAGACACAACCGTTAGGAGCAAGCCCACTGAAATCACGTGTCCTCTACCTGCCCCCTGTCCTTTGCTGTTCCCTCACCCAAGCGAAGTATCGCATGCTGTGGGCTCAGCCCCACTGTACAGTGAAGGAAGAGCTAACAGAGGGCAGTCAGGAACGGGGGAGACATCCGCCTCTTCAGCAGCCAGGCGAAGAAGTACTGGCGAGGAGAGTGGCTCGGTAGCCGGTCTAGAGGGAGACAGGTCCTGGTCTCCTGACCCATCACGCAGCCGAGGGGGCTAGTATGAGGCGGAGACCCTAATTGATGATGATGAGTCTGATCGCACTTTGGCAGCCTCGTCGTCATCAAGGCTATTGCTTCCGCATCATCAGGAGAAGGGTTGCCAGCCTGGCAGCCGAGCAAGAAGCAGTCGTTGGGATTTGCCCAGAGACAGCCGGTCCGCAGCAGTGTCAGTGAGGCAAACTTCCACGTTAGAGCACACAGCTCCACTGCAGCCTACCCCCACGGCC
>CATNWA010001314.1:0-29026 GCA_951230385.1 Staurois parvus | reverse complement strand
GATGGGGTCATCTGGTGTCAGTCCTCGCCTCGTGATGGGGTCAGTCTCTGGTGTCAGCCTCGCCTCGTGATGGGGTCTCGCCTCGTGATGGGGTCAGTCTGGTGTCAGCCTCGCCTCGTGATGGGGTCAGTCTGGTGTCAGCCTCGCCTCGTGATGGGGTCAGTCTGGTGTCAGCCTCGCCTCGTGATGGTGTCAGTCTGGTGTCAGCCTCGCCTCGTGATGGGGTCAGTCTGGTGTCAGCCTCGCCTCGTGATGGGGTCAGTCTGGTGTCAGCCTCGCCTCGTGATGGGGTCAGTCTGGTGTCAGCCTCAGCCTCGCTGATGGGGTCAGTCTGGTGTCAGCCTCGCCTCGTGATGGGGTCAGTCTGGTGTCAGCCTCGCCTCGTGATGGGGTCAGTCTGGTGTCAGCCTCTCGCCTCGTGATGGGTCAGTCTGGTGTCAGCCTCGCCTCGTGATGGGGTCAGTCTCTGTGTCAGCCTCGCCTCGTGATGGGGTCAGTCTGGTGTCAGCCTCGCCTCGTGATGGGGTCAGTCTGGTGTCAGCCTCGCCTCGTGATGGGGTCAGTCTGGTGTCAGCCTCGCCTCGTGATGGGGTCAGTCTGGTGTCAGCCTCGCCTCGTGATGGTGTCAGTCTGGTGTCAGCCTCGCCTCGTGATGGGGTCAGTCTGGTGTCAGCCTCGCCTCGTGATGGGGTCAGTCTGGTGTCAGCCTCGCCTCGTGATGGGTCAGTCTGGTGTCAGCCTCGCCTGGGGGGTCAGTCAGGTGTCAGCCTCGCCTCGTGATGGGGTCAGTCTGGTGTCAGCCTCGCCTCGTGATGGTGTCAGTCTGGTGTCAGCCTCGCCGCCTCGTGATGGGGTCAGTCTGGTGTCAGCCTCGCCTCGTGATGGGGTCAGTCTGGTGTCAGCCTCGCCTCGTGATGGGGTCAGTCTGGTGTCAGCCTCGCCTCGTGATGGGGTCAGTCTGGTGTCAGCCTCGCCTCGTGATGGGGTCAGTCTGGTGTCAGCCTCGCCTCGTGATGGGGTCAGTCTGGTGTCAGCCTCGCCTCGTGATGGGGTCAGTCTGGTGTCAGCCTCGCCTCGTGATGGGGTCAGTCTGGTGTCAGCCTCGCCTCGTGATGGGGTCAGTCTGGTGTCAGCCTCGCCTCGTGATCGTGTCTGGTGGTCAGTCGCCTCGTGATGGTCAGTCTGGTGTCAGCCTCGCCTCGTGATGGGGTCAGTCTGGTGTCAGCCTCGCCTCGTGATGGGGTCAGTCTGGTGTCAGCCTCTCGCCTCGTGATGGGGTCAGTCTGGTGTCAGTCCTGTCCTCGCCTCGTGATGGGGTCAGTCTGGTGTCAGCCTCAGCCTCGCCTCGTGATGGGGTCAGTCTGGTCAGCCTCGCCTCGTGATGGGGTCAGTCTGGTGTCAGCCTCGCCTCGTGATGGGGTCAGTCTGGTGTCAGCCTCGCCTCGTGATGGGGTCAGTCTGGTGTCAGCCTCGCCTCGTGATGGTGGTCAGTCTGGTGTCAGCCTCGCCTCGTGATGGGGTCAGTCTGGTGTCAGCCTCGCCTCGTGATGGGGTCAGTCTGGTGTCAGCCTCGTGATGGGGTCAGTCTGGTGTCAGCCTCGCCTCGTGATGGGGTCAGTCTGGTGTCAGCCTCGCCTCGTGATGGGGTCAGTCTGGTGTCAGCCTCGCCTCGTGATGGGGTGTCAGTCTGGTGTCAGCCTCGCCTCGTGATGGGTCAGTCTGGTGTCAGCCTCGCCTCCTGATGGGGGGGTCAGTCTGGTGTCAGCCTCGCCTCGTGATGGGGTCAGTCTGGTGTCAGCCTCGCCTCGTCGTGATGGGTCAGTCTGGTGTCAGCCGCCGCGGTGGGGTCAGTCTGGTGTCAGCCTCGCCTCGTGATGGGGTCCTGGTGTCAGCCTCGCCTCGTGATGGGGTCAGTCTGGTGTCAGCCTCGCCTCGTGATGGGGTCAGTCTGGTGTCAGCCTCGCCTCGTGATGGGGTCAGTGGTGTGTCAGTCTCGCCTCGGGGTCAGTCTGGTGTCAGCCTCGCCTCTGATGGGGTCAGTCTGGTGTCAGCCTCGCCTCGTGATGGGGTCAGTCTGGTGTCAGTCCTCGCCTCGTGATGGGGTCAGTCTGGTGTGTGCCTCCTCCTGATGGGGTCAGTCTGGTGTCAGCCTCAGCCTCGTGATGGGGTCAGTCTGGTGTCAGCCTCGCCTCGTGATGGGGTCAGTCTGGTGTCAGCCTCCTCCTCGTGATGGGGTCAGTCTGGTGTCAGCCTCGCCTGTGGGGTCAGTCTGGTGTCAGCCTCGCCTGTCATGGGGTCAGTCTGGTGTCAGCCTCGCCTCGTGATGGGTCAGTCTGGTGTCAGCCTCGCCTCGTGATGGGTCAGTCTGGTGTCAGCCTCGCCTCGTGATGGGGGTCAGTCTGTCTGGTGTCCTCGCCTCGTGATGGGGTCAGTCTGGTGTCAGCCTCGCCTCATGATGGTGTCAGTCTGTCTGTCAGTCAGCCTCGTGATGGGGGTCAGTCTGGTGTCAGTCTCGCCTCGTGATGGGGTCAGTCTGGTGTCAGCCTCGCCTCGTGATGGGTCAGTCTGGTGTCAGCCTCGCCTCGTGATGGGGTCAGTCTGGTGTCAGTCTCGCCTCGTGATGGTGTCAGTCTGGTGTCAGCCTCGCCTCGTGATGGGGTCAGTCTGGTGTCAGCCTCGCCTCGTGATGGGGTCAGTCTGGTGTCAGCCTCGCCTCGTGATGGTGTCTGGTCAGTCCTCGCCTCGTGTCAGTCTGGTGCCTCGCCTCGTGATGGGGTCAGTGGTGTCAGCCTCGCCTCGTGATGGGGTCAGTCTGGTGTCAGCCTCGCCTCGTGATGGTGGTCAGTCTGGTGTCAGCCTCGCCTCGTGATGGTCTGGTCAGTCTGGTGTCAGCCTCTGGTGTCAGCCTCATGATGGGGTGTCATCTGGTGTCAGCCTCGCCTCGTGATGGGGTCAGTCTGGTGTCAGCCTCGCGCCTCGTGATGGGGTCAGTCTGGTGTCAGCCTCGCCTCGTGATGGGGTCAGTCTGGTGTCAGCCTCGCCTCGTGATGGGTCAGTCTGGTGTCAGTCTCGCCTCGTGATCGTGATGGGGTCAGTCTGGTGTCAGCCTCGCCTCGTGATGGGGTCAGTCTGGTGTCAGCCTCGCCTCGTGATGGTGTCAGTCTGGTGTCAGTCTCGTGATGGGGTCAGTCTGGTGTCAGTCTCGCCTCCTGATGGGGTCAGTCTGGTGTCAGCCTCGCCTCGTGATGGGGTCAGTCTGGTGTCAGTCCTCGCCTCGTGATGGGGTCAGTCTGGTGTCAGCCTCAGCCATCGATGATGTGTCAGTCTGGTCAGCCTCGCCTCGCCTCGATGGGGTCAGTGGTGTCAGCCTCGCCTCGTGATGGGGTCAGTCTGGTGTCAGCCTCGCCTCGTGTGATGGTCAGTCTGGTGTCAGTCCTGTCAGCCTCGCCTCGTGATGGGGTCAGTCTGGTGTCAGCCTCGCCTCGTGATGGGGTCAGTCTGGTGTCAGCCTCGCCTCGTGATGGGGTCAGTCTGGTGTCAGCAGCCTCGCCTCGTGATGGGGTCAGTCTGGTGTCAGCCTCGCCTCGTGATGGGGTCAGTCTGGTGTCAGCCTCGCCTCGTGATGGGGTCAGTCTGGTGTCAGCCTCGCCTCGTGATGGGGTCAGTCTGGTGTCAGCCTCGCCATCGTGATGGGGTCAGTCTGGTGTCAGCCTCGCCTCGTGATGGTCAGTCAGTCTGGTGTCAGCCTCGCCTCGTGATGGGGTCAGTCTGGTGTCAGCCTCGCCTCGTGATGGGGTCAGTCTGGTGTCAGCCTCGCCTCGTGATGGGTGTCAGTCTCAGTGTCAGCCTCGCCTCGTGATGGGGTCAGTCAGTCTGGTGTCAGCCTCGCCTCGTGATGGGGTCAGTCTGGTGTCAGCCTCAGCAGTCGTCGTGATGGTCAGTCTGGTGTCAGCCTCGCCTCGTGATGGGTCAGTCTCTGGTGTCAGCCTCTCGCCTCGTGATGGGGTCAGTCTGGTGTCAGCCTCGCCTCGTGATGGGGTCAGTCTGGTGTCAGCCTCGCCTCGTGATGGTGTCAGTCTGGTGTCAGCCTCGCCTCGTGATGGGGTCAGTCAGTCTGGTGTCAGCCTCGCCTCGTGATGGGGTCAGTCTGGTGTCAGCCTCGCCTCGTGATGGGTCAGTCTGGTGTCAGTCCTCGCCTCGCCTCGATGGGGTCAGTCTGGTGTCAGCCTCGCCTCTGATGGGGGTCAGTCTGGTGTCAGTGTCAGTGTCGTCGTGATGGGTCAGTCTGGTGTCAGCCTCGCCTCGTGATGGGGTCAGTCTGGTGTCAGTCCTCAGCCCTCGTGATGGGGTCAGTCTGGTGTCAGTCCTCGGTGTCTCGCCTCGTGATGGGGTCAGTCTGGTGTCAGCCTCGCCTCGTGATGGGGTCAGTCTGGTGTCAGCCTCGCCTCGTGATGGGGTCAGTCTGGTGTCAGCCTCGCCTCGTGTGGTGTCAGCCTCGCCTCGTGATGGGGTCAGTCTGGTGTCCTCGTGATGGGGTCAGTCTGGTGTCAGCCTCTCGTGATGGGGTGTCAGTCTGGTGGGGTCAGTCTGGTGTCAGCCTCGCCTCGTGATGGGGTCAGTCAGGTGTCAGTCAGCTCACTCGTGATGGGGTCAGTCTGGTGTGTCAGTCCTCGCCTCGTGATGGGGTCAGTCTGGTGTCAGCCTCGCCTCGTGATGGGGTCAGTCTGGTGTGTCAGCCTCGCCTCGTGATGGGGTCAGTCTGGTGTCAGTCTGGTGTCAGTGATGGGGTCAGTCTGGTGTCAGCCTCGCCTCGTGATGGGGTCAGTCTGGTGTCAGCCTCGTGTCAGTCGTGATGGGGTCAGTCAGTCTGGTGTCAGTCTCGGTGTCAGCCTCGTGATGGGGTCAGTCTGGTGTCAGTCAGCCTCGCCTCGTGATGGGGTCAGTCTGGTGTCAGCCTCGCCTCGTGATGGGGTCAGTCTGGTGTGTCAGGTGTCTCTGTCGTGATCAGCCTCGTCAGTCTGGTGTCAGGTCAGTCTGTCAGCCTCATCGCCTCGTGATGGGGTCAGTCTGGTGTCAGCCTCGCCTCGTGATGGGGTCAGTCTGGTGTCAGTGTCAGCCTCGCCTCGTGATGGGGTCAGTCTGGTGTCAGCCTCGCCTCGTGATGGGGTCAGTCTGGTGTCAGCCTCGCCTCGTGATGGGGTCAGTCTGGTGTCAGCCTCGCCTCGTGATGGGGTCAGTCTGGTGTCAGCCTCGCCTCTCATGATGGGGTCAGTCTGGTGTCAGCCTCGCCTCGTGATGGGGTCAGTCTGGTGTCAGCCTCACCTCATGATGGTGTCAGTCTGGTGTCAGCCTCGCCTCGTGATGGGGTCAGTCTGGTGTCAGTCCTCGTCCTCGTGATGGGGTCAGTCTGGTGTCAGCCTCGCCTCGTCGTGATGGGGTCAGTCTGGTGTCAGTCCTCCTCGCCTCGTGATGGGGTCAGTCTGTGGTGTCAGCCTCGCCTCGTGATCGTGTCAGTCAGTGGTCAGCCTCACCTCCTCGTGATGGGGTCAGTCTGGTGTCAGCCTCAGCCTCGCCTCGTGATGGGGGTCAGTCTGGTGTCAGCCTCGCCTCGTGATGGGGTCAGTCTGGTGTCAGCCTCCTCGTGATGGGGTCAGTCTGGTGTCAGCCTCGCCTCGTGATGGGGTCAGTCTGGTGTCAGCCTCACCTCGTGATGGGGTCAGTCTGGTGTCAGCCTCGCCTCTGATGGGGTCAGTCTGGTGTCAGCCTCGCCTCGTGATGGGGTCAGTCTGGTGTCAGCCTCGCCTCGTGATGGGGTCAGTCTGGTGTCAGTCCTCGCCTCGTGATGGGGTCAGTCTGGTGTCAGTCCTGTCAGCTCGCCTGTGATGGGGTCAGTCTGGTGTCAGTCTCAGCCGTGATGTGGTGTCAGTCTGGTGTCAGCCTCTGCCAGCCTCGTCATGATGGGTCAGTCTGGTGTCAGCCTCGCCTCGTGATGGGGTCAGTCTGGTGTCAGCCTCGCCTCGTGGGGGGTCAGTCTCTGTGTCAGCCTCGCCTCATGATGGTCAGTCAGTCTGGTGTCAGCCTCGCCTCGTGATGGATGGGGTCAGTCTGGTGTCAGCCTCGCCTCGTGATGGGTCAGTCTGGTGTCAGCCTCGCCTCGTGATGGGGTCAGTCTGTGTCAGTCTCGCCTCGTGTGTGTCAGTCTGGTGTCAGCCTCGCCTCGTGATGGGGTCAGGTCTGGTGTCAGCCTCGCCTCGTGATGGGGTCAGTCAGCCTCGCCTCGTGTGGGGTCAGTCTGGTGTCAGTGTCAGCGCCTCGTGATGGGGTCAGTCTGGTGTCAGCCTCGCCTCGTGATGGGGTCAGTCTGGTGTCAGCCTCGCCTCGTGATGGGGTCAGTCTGGTGTCAGCCTCGCATCATGATGGGTCAGTCTGGTGTCAGGGGTCTCGCCTCGTGTCATGGTGTCAGTCTGGTGTCAGTCTGGTGTCAGCGCCTCGTGATGGGGTCAGTCTGGTGTCAGCCTCGCCTCGTGATGGGGTCAGTCTGGTGTCAGTCAGTCGCCTGATGTCGGTCAGTCTGGTGTCAGTCTCGTCCAGCCTCGTGATGGATGGGGTCAGTCTGGTGTCAGCCTCAGCCTCGTGATGGGTCAGTCTGGTGTCAGCCTCGCCTCGTGATGGGGTCAGTCTGGTGTCAGTCTCTCGCCTCGTGATGGGGTCAGTCTGGTGTCAGCCTCGCCTCGTGATGGGGTCAGTCTGGTGTCAGCCTCGCCTCGTGATGGGGTCAGTCTGGTGTCAGCCTCGCCTCGTGATGGGTCAGTCTGGTGTCAGCCTCGCCTCGTGATGGGTCAGTCTGGTGTCAGTCCTCGCCTCGTGATGGGGTCAGTCTGGTGTCAGTCAGCCTCGCCTCGTCGTGATGGGGTCAGTCTGGTGTCAGCCTCGCCTCGTGATGGGGTCAGTCTGGTGTCAGCCTCGCCTCGTGATGGGGTCAGTCTGGTGTCAGCCTCGCCTCGTGATGGGGTCAGTCTGGTGTCAGTCTGGTGTCCTCCTCGATGGGGTCATGGGGTCAGTCTGGTGTCAGCCTCGCCTCGTGATGGGGTCAGTCTGGTGTCAGTCTCAGGTGATGGGGTCAGTCTGGTGTCAGCCTCGCCTCGTGATGGGGTCAGTCTGTCTGTCAGCCTCAGCCGCCTCGGGGTGTCTGGTGTGGTGTCAGCCTCGCCTCGTGATGGGGTCAGTCTGGTGTCAGCCTCCTCCTCGTGATGGGGTCAGTCTGGTGTCAGCCTCGCCTCGTGATGGGGTCAGTCTGGTGTCAGCCTCGCCTCGTGATGGGGTCAGTCTGGTGTCAGCCTCGCCTCGTGATGGGGTCAGTCTGGTGTCAGCCTCGCCTCGTGATGGGGTCAGTCTGGTGTCAGCCTCGCCTCTCGTGATGGGTCAGTCTGGTGTCAGCCTCGTCTCGTGTGGGGTCAGTCTCGTGATGGGGTCAGTCTGGTCAGTGTCAGCCTCGTGTCGGGGTGGTCAGTCTGGTGTCAGCCTCGCCTCATGGGGGGTCAGTCTGGTGTCAGCCTCGCCTCGTGATGGGGTCAGTCTGGTGTCAGCCTCGCCTCGTCATGGTGTCAGCCTCGTCCTGGTGGTGTCAGTCTGTCAGCCAGCCTCGCCTCAGTCAGTCTGGTGTCAGTCTCGCCTCGTGATGGATGGGGTCAGTCAGTCTGGTGTCAGCCTCACATCGTGATGGGGTCAGTCTGGTGTCAGCCTCGCCTCGTGATGGGGTCAGTCTGGTGTCAGCCTCGCCTCGTGATGGGGTCAGTCTGGTGTCAGCCTCACCCTCATGATGGTGGTCAGTCTGGTGTCAGCCTCGCCTCGTGATGGTGTCAGTCTGGTGTCAGCCTCGCCTCGTGATGGTCAGTCAGTCTGGTGTCAGTCCTCGCCTCGTGATGGTCTGGTGTCAGTCCGCCCTCGTGATGGGTCAGTCAGGTGTCAGTCCTCCTCGCCTCGTGGGTCAGTCTGGTGTCAGCCTCGTCTCGTGATGGGTCAGTCTGGTGTCAGTCCTCGCCTCTCGTGATGGGGTCAGTCTGGTGTCAGCCTCGCCTCGTGATGGGGTCAGTCTGGTGTCAGCCTCTCGCCTCGTGATGGGGTCTCGTCTGGTCAGTCAGTGGTCAGTCGTCCTCGTGATGGGGTCAGTCTGGTGTCAGTCTCAGTCCTCATGTCGTGATGGGGTCAGTCTGGTGTCAGGTCAGCCTCGCCAGCGTGATGGGGTCAGTCTGGTGTCAGCCTCGCCTCGTGATGGGGTCAGTCTGGTGTCAGCCTCGCCTCGTCATGGGTCAGTCTGGTGTCAGCCTCGTGTCGTGATGGGTGTCAGTCTGGTGTCAGTCAGTGTCTCGTGATGGGGTCAGTCTGGTGTCAGCCTCGCCTCGTGATGGGGTCAGTCTGGTGTCAGCCTCAGCCTCATGATGGGTCAGTCTGGTGTCAGTCTCGCCTCGTGATCGGGGTCAGTCTGGTGTCAGCCTCGCCTCGTGATGGGTCAGTCTGGTGTCAGCCTCGCCTCGTGATGGGGTCAGTCTGGTGTCAGCCTCAGCCTCGTGATGGGGTCAGTCTGGTGTCAGCCTCGCCTCGTGATGGTGTCAGTCTGGTGTCAGCCTCAGTCAGTCGTGATGGGGTCAGTCTGGTGTCAGTCCTCGCCTCGTGTGGGGTCAGCCTCAGGTCAGTGATGGTGTCAGGTCAGTCTCGCCTCGTGATGGTCAGTCTGGTGTCAGCCTCTCCTGGATCAGTCTGGTGTCAGCCTCGCCTCGTGATGGGGTCAGTCTGGTGTCAGCCTCGCCTCGTGATGGTGTCAGTCTGGTGTCAGCCTCGCCTCGTGATGGTGTCAGTCAGTCTGTCCTCGGGTGTCAGGTGTCAGCTCGCCTCGTGATGGGGTCAGTCTGGTGTCAGCCTCGCCTCGTGATGGGGTCAGTCTGGTGTCAGCCTCGCCTCATGATGGGGTCAGTCTGGTGTCAGTCCTCGCCTCGTGATGGGGTCAGTCTGGTGTCAGCCTCGTGATGGGGTCAGTCTGGTGTCAGCCTCGCCTCAGATGGTGTCAGTCTGGTGTCAGCCTCGTCCTCGTGATGGGGTCAGTCTGGTGTCAGCCTCAGCCTCAGATGTGTGGTCAGTCTGGGGTCAGTCTGGTCGTCAGTGTCGTGTCATGGTGTCAGTCTGGTGTCAGTCTCTCAGTCCTCGTGTCAGCCTCGCCTGGGGTCAGTCTGGTGTCAGTCCTCTCCCTCGTGATGGTGGGGGTCAGTCTGGTGTCAGCCTCGCCTCGTGATGGGGTCAGTCTGGTGTCAGTCCTCGCCTCGTGATGGGGTCAGTCTGGTGTCAGCCTCAGCCTCATGATGGGGTCAGTCTGGTGTCAGCCTCGCCTCGTGATGGTCAGTCTGGTGTCAGCCTCGCCTCGTCGATGGGGTCAGTCTGGTGTCAGTCTGTCAGCCTCGTGATGATGGGGTCAGTCTGGTGTCAGCCTCGCCTCGTGTGGGTCAGTCTGTCAGTGTCAGTCTCGCCTCAGCCTCGTGGGGGTCAGTCTGGTGTCAGTCAGCCTCGCCTCGTGATGGGGTCAGTCTGGTGTCAGCCTCGCCTCGTGATGGTGATGTCAGTCTGGTGTCAGCCTCTGCCTCGTGATGGGGTCAGTCTGGTGTCAGCCTCACATCGTGATGGGGTCAGTCTGGTGTCAGCCTCGCCTCATCGATGGGGGTCAGTCTGGTCAGTCAGCCTCGCCTCCTCGTGATGGGGTCAGTCTGGTGTCAGTCTCAGCCTCGTGATCGGGGTCAGCTGGTGTCAGCCTCGCCTCGTGATGGGGTCAGTCTGGTGTCAGTCTGGGGTCAGTCTGGTGTCAGCCTCAGTCGTGATGGGGTCAGTCTGGTGTCAGCCTCGCCTCGTGATGGGGTCAGTCTGGTGTCAGCCTCGCCTCGTGATGGGGTCAGTCTGGTGTCAGCCTCGCCTCGTGATGGGGTCAGTCTGGTGTGTCAGCCTCGTCGTGATGGGGTCAGTCTGGTGTCAGCCTCATCGTGATGGTGTCAGTCTGGTGTCAGTCTCGCCCTCGTGATGGTCAGTCAGTCTGGTGTCAGTCTGGTGTCCTCGCCTCGTCGATGGGGTCAGTCTGGTGTCAGCCTCGCCTCGTGATGGGGGGTCAGTCTGGTGTCAGCCTCAGTCCTCGCCTCGTGATGGGGTCAGTCTGGTGTCAGCCTCGCCTCGTGATGGGGTCAGTCTGGTGTCAGCCTCAGCCTCCCTCGTGATGGGTCAGTCTGGTGTCAGGTCAGCCTCGCCTCGTGATGTCAGGGGTCAGTCTGGTGTCAGCCTCAGCCTCGCCTCTGATGGGGTCAGTCTGGTGTCAGCCTCGCCTCGTGATGGGTCAGTCTGTGTCAGGTGTCTCGCCTCGTGATGGGTCAGTCTGGTGTCAGTCCTCGCCTCGTGATGTGTCAGTCTGTCTGTGTCAGCCTCGCCTCGTGATGGGGTCAGTCTGGTGTCAGCCTCGCCTCGTGATGGGGTCAGTCTGGTGTCAGCCTCGCCTCGTGATGGGGTCAGTCTGGTGTCAGCCTCGCCTCGTGATGGGGTCAGTCTGGTGTCAGCCTCAGCTCGTGATGGGGTCAGTCTGGTGTCAGTCTCGCCTCGTGATGGGGGGGTCAGTCTGGTGTCAGCCTCGCCTCGTGATGGGGTCAGTCTGGTGTCAGCCTCAGCCTCGTGATGGGGGTCAGTCTGGTGTCAGCCTCGCCTCGTGATGGGGTCAGTCTGGTGTCAGTCTGTCAGCCTCTCGTGGTGGGGTCAGTCAGTGGTGTCAGCCTCGCCTCGTGATGGGGTCAGTCTGGTGTCAGCCCTCGCCTCGTGGTGGGGGGTCAGTCTGGTGTCAGCCTCGCTCGTGATGGGGTCAGTCTGGTGTCAGCCTCGCCTCGTGATGGGGTCAGTCTGGTGTCAGTCTCGCCTCGTGATGGGGTCAGTCTGGTGTCAGCCTCAGCCTCATGATGGGGTCAGTCTGGTGTCAGCCTCGCCTCGTGATGGGTCAGTCTGGTGTCAGTCTCGCCTCGTGATGGTCTGGTGTCAGTCTCAGCTCAGTCGATGGGGTCAGTCTCAGTGTCAGCCTCGCCTCGTGATGGGGTCAGTCTGGTGTCAGTCCTCAGCCTCGTGATGGGTCAGTCTGGTGTCAGTCCTCGCCTCGTGATGGGGTCAGTCTGTCAGTCAGCCTCAGCTCGTGATGGGGTCAGTCTGGTGTCAGTCAGCCTCGCCCTCGTGATGGGGTCAGTCTGGTGTCAGCCTCTCGCCTCGTGATGGGGTCAGTCTGGTGTCAGTCCTCAGCCTCGTGTGATGGGGTCAGTCTGGTGTCAGCCTCGCCTCGTGATGGTCAGTCCTGTCAGTCTGGTCAGTCGCCTCGTGGTGGGGTCAGTCTCTGGTGTCAGCCTCGCCTCGTGATGGGGTCAGTCTGGTGTCAGCCTCACATCCTGATGGTGTCAGTCTGGTGTCAGCCTCGTGATGGGGTCAGTCTGGTGTCAGTCCTCGCCTCGTGATGGTGGTCAGTCTGGTGTCAGCCTCGCCTCGTGATGGGGTCAGTCTGGTGTCAGCCTCGCCTCGTGATGGTGTCAGTCTGGTGTCAGTCAGCCTCGCCTCGTGATGGGGTCAGTCTGGTGTCAGCCTCGCCTCGTGATGGGGTCAGTCTGGTGTCAGCCTCGCCTCGTGATGATCGGGGTCAGTCTGGTGTCAGCCTCGCCTCGTGATGGGGTCAGTCTGGTGTCAGCCTCGCCTCGTGATGGGGTCAGTCTGGTGTCAGCCTCGCCTCGTGATGGTCAGTCAGTCAGTGTCAGTCTGGTCAGCCTCGCCTCGTGATGGTCAGTCTGGTGTCAGCCTCGCCTCGTGATGTCAGTCTGGTGTCAGCCTCGTGTCGGGATGGGGTCAGTGATGGGTCAGTCTGGTGTCAGCAGCCTCGCCTCGTGATGGGGTCAGTCTGGTGTCAGCCTCACCTCGTGATGGGGTCAGTCTGGTGTCAGCCTCGCCTCGTGATGGGGTCAGTCTGGTGTCAGTCCTCAGTCTCGTGATGGGGTCAGTCTGGTGTCAGCCTCGCCTCGTGATGGGTCAGTCTGGTGTCAGCCTCGCCTCGTGATGGGTCAGTCTGGTGTCAGCCTCGCCTCGTGATGGGGTCAGTCTGGTGTCAGCCTCGCCTCGTGATGGGGTCAGTCTGGTGTCAGCCTCGCAGCCTCGTGATGGGGTCAGTCTGGTGTCAGCCTCGCCTCGTGATCTGGTGTCAGTCAGTCTGGTCAGTCAGGTGTCAGCTCGTGATGGGGTGTCAGTCTGGTGTCAGTCTCGTGTCTCGTGTCAGTGATGGGGTCAGTCTGGTGTCAGTCCTCGTCCTCATGATGGGTGTCAGTCTGGTGTCAGTCTGTCGTCCTCGTCATGGTGGCAGTCTGTGTGTGGGTCAGTCTGGTGTCAGCCTCGTGATGGTGTCAGTCTGGTGTCAGTCTCAGGTGTCAGCCTCGCCTATGGGGTCAGTCTGGTGTCAGCCTCACCTCGTGATGGGGTCAGTCTGGTGTCAGTCCTCGCCTCGTGATGGGGTCAGTCTGGTGTCAGCCTCGCCTCGTGATGGGTCAGTCTGGTGTCAGCCTCGCCTCGTGATGGGGTCAGTCTGTGTCAGCCTCAGCTCGTGATGGGGTCAGTCTGGTGTCAGCCTCGCCTCGTGATGGGGTCAGTCTGGTGTCAGTCTCGCCTCGTGTGGGGTCAGTCTGGTGTCAGTCTCGCCTCGTCGTGATGGGGTCAGTCTGGTGTCAGCCTCGCCTCGTGATGGGGTCAGTCTGGTGTCAGCCTCGCCTCATGGGGTCAGTCGTGATCGGGTGATCAGTCTGGTGTCAGCCTCAGTCCCTCGTGATGGTCAGTCAGTCAGTCTCGTGTCAGTCAGTCTGGTGTCAGCCTCGTGATGGTGTCAGTCTGGTGTGGTGTCTCAGTCGTCATGGGGTCAGTCAGGTGTCAGTCATGGTGTCAGTCTCAGTCAGCCTCAGCCTCGTGATGGGTCAGTCTGGTGGTGTCAGTCTCGTCAGCCTCGCCTCGTGATGGGGTCAGTCTGGTGTCAGCCTCGCCTCGTGATGGGGTCAGTCTGGTGTCAGTCTGTGTCGTGATGTCAGTCTGGTGTCAGCCTCGCCTCGTGGGGTGTCAGTCTGGTGTCAGCCTCGCCTCGTGATGGGGTCAGTCTGGTGTCAGCCTCGCCTCGTGATGGGGTGTCAGTCTGGTGTCAGTCCAGTCTCCTCGGTCGTGATGGGTCAGTCTGGTGTCAGCCTCGCCTCGTGATGGGTCAGTCTGGTGTCAGTCTGGTCAGCCTCGTGTGTGGGGTCAGTCAGTGTCAGTCCTCGCCTCGTCGATGGGGTCAGTCTGGTGTCAGTCGCCTCAGCCTCGCCTGGGGTCAGTCTGGTGTCAGCCTCGCCTCGTGATGGGGTCAGTCTGGTGTCAGTCCTCGCCTCGTGATGGGTGGTGTCAGTCTCAGGTGTCAGCCTCGCCTCGTGGGGGGGTCAGTCTGGTGTCAGCCTCCCTCGTGATGTCAGTCTCAGTCTGTCAGCCTCAGTCTCGCCTCGTGATGGGTCAGTCAGTCTGGTGTCAGCCTCGCCTCGTGATGGGGTCAGTCTGGTGTCAGTCTCGCCTCGTGATGGGGTCAGTCTGGTGTCAGCCTCGCCTCGTGATGGGGTCAGTCTGTGTCAGCCTCGCCTCGTGATGGTCAGTCTGGTGTCAGCCTCGCCTCGTCGTGATGGGGTCAGTCTGGTGTCAGTCGCCTCTCGTGATGGGGTCAGTCTGGTGTCAGTCTCGCCTCGTGATGGGGTCAGTCTGGTGTCAGCCTCGTCCTCGTGATGGGGTCAGTCTGGTGTCAGCCTCGCCTCGTGATGGGTCAGTCTGGTGTCAGCCTCGCCTCGTGATGGGGTCAGTCTGGTGTCAGCCTCAGCCTCATGATGGTGTCAGTCTGGTGTCAGCCTCAGCCTCGTGATGGGGTCAGTCTGGTGTCAGTCTCCCCTCGTGATGGGGTCAGTCTGGTGTCAGGTGTCAGCCTCGTGATGGGGTCAGTCTGGTGTCAGCCTCGCATCATCGTGATGGGTCAGTCTGGTGTCAGCCTCGCCTCGTGATGATGGGGTCGTCTGGTGTCAGCCTCGCCTCGTGATGGGGTCAGTCTGGTGTCAGCCTCGCCTCGTGATGGGGTCAGTCTGGTGTCAGCCTCGCCTCGTGATGGGGTCAGTCTGGTGTCAGCCTCGCCTCGTGATGGGGTCAGTCTGGTGTCAGTCCTGGTGCCTCGTCGATGGGGTCAGTCTGGTGTCAGCCTCGCCCTCGTGATGGGGTCAGTCTGTGTGTCAGTCCTCGCCTCGTGATGGGGTCAGTCTGGTGTCAGCCTCAGTGTCAGCCTGATGGGGTCAGTCTGGTGTCAGTCTCAGCCTCGTCGATGGTGTCAGTCAGTGGTCAGCCTCGCCTCGTGATGGGGTCAGTCTGGTGTCAGTCCTGTCAGCCTCGTGATGGGGGGGTCAGTCTGTGTCAGCCTCGGTGTCCTCGTGATGGGGTCAGTCTGGTGTCAGCCTCGCCTCGTGATGGGGTCAGTCATGTCTGTGTCAGCCTCAGCCTCGTGATGGTGTCAGTCTGGTGTCAGTCTCAGCCTCAGCCTCGTGATGGGTCAGTCTGGTGTCAGCCTCGCCTCGTGATGGGGTCAGTCTGGTGTCAGTCTCGCCTCGTCGTGGGGTCAGTCTGGTGTCAGTCCTCGCCTCGTGATGGGTCAGTCTGGTGTCAGCCTCGCCTCATGGTGTCAGTCTGGTGTCAGCCTCGCCTCGTGATGGGGTCAGTCTGGTGTCAGCCTCGCCTCCTCATCCTCGTGATCAGGTCAGTCTGGTGTCAGCCTCGCCTCGTGATGGGGTCAGTCTGGTGTCAGCCTCGCCTCGTGATGGGGTCAGTCTGGTGTCAGCCTCGCCTCGTGATGGGGTCAGTCTGGTGTCAGCCTCGCCTCGTCGATGGGGTCAGTCTGGTGTCAGCCTCGCCTCGTGATGGGGTCAGTCTGGTGTCAGTCTCGTCCTCGTGATGGGGGTCAGTCTGGTGTCAGCCTCGCCTCGTGATGGTGTCAGTCTGGTGTCAGCCTCGCCTCGTGATGGGGTCAGTCTGGTGTCAGCCTCAGTCGTGGGGGTCAGTCTGGTGTCAGTCTGGTGTCAGCCTCACATGCCTCGTGATGGGGGTCAGTCTGGTGTCAGCCTCGCCTCGTGATGGGGTGGTCAGTCAGTCTGGTGTCAGTCTCGCCTCGTGATGGGGTCAGTCTGGTGTCAGCCTCGCCTCGTGATGGGGTCAGTCTGGTGTCAGTCTCAGCCTCGTGATGGGGTCAGTCTGGTGTCAGTCCTCCTCGTCGTGATGGGGTCAGTCTGGTGTCAGCCTCGCCTCGTGATGGGGTCAGTCTGGTGTCAGCCTCGCCTCGTGATCAGTCTGGGTCAGTCAGTCCTCGGTGTCAGTCTCGGTGTCAGCCTCGCCTCGTGATGGGGTCAGTCTGGTGTCAGTCTCAGCCTCAGTGATGGGGTCAGTCAGTGGTGTCAGTCAGTCAGTCAGGTCGTGTGTCAGTGTCAGTCCTGTGTGTCAGGTGTCCTCTGTCCCGTCAGTGATGGGGTCAGTCTGGTGTCAGTCAGTCCTCGTCAGCTCGCCTGTGGGGTCAGTCTGGTGTCAGCCTCGTCCTCCTCATGGGGTCAGTCTGGTGTCAGTCAGTCTGTGGGTCAGTCTCGCCTCGCCTCGTGATGGGTCAGTCTGGTGTCAGTCCTCGCCTCGTGATGGGGTCAGTCTGGTGTCAGCCTCGCCTCGTGATGGTGTCAGTCTGGTGTCAGCCTCAGCTCGTGATGGTGTCAGTCTGGTGTCAGCCTCGCCTCGTCGTGATGGGTCAGTCTGTCAGCCTCGCCTCGTGATGGTCAGTCAGTGTCAGTCCTCCCTCGTGATGGGGGGTCTGGTCAGTCTCTCCTCCTGATCAGGGTCAGTCTGGGGTGTCAGTGTCGCCTCGTGATGGGGTCAGTGTCAGTGTGTGGTCAGCCTCGTGATGGGGTCAGTCTGTGTCAGTGTCAGCCTCGTGGTGTCAGTCGGGTGTCAGCCTCCTCGTGATGGTGTCTGGTGTCAGTCTCAGCCTCGTGATGGGGTCAGTCTGGTGTCAGTCCTCAGCCTCGTGATGGGGTGTCAGTCTGGTGTCAGGTGTCAGCCTCGTGATGGATGGGTCAGTCTGGTGTCAGCCTCGCCTCGTGATGGGGTCAGTCTGGTGTCAGTCTGGTGTCTGGTGTCAGCCTCGCCTCGTGATGGGGGGTCAGTCTGGTGTCAGCCTCGCATCCTCGTGATGGGGTCAGTCTGGTGTCAGTCTCGCCTCGTGATGGTGTCAGTCTGGTGTCAGTCACGCCTCGTGATGGGGTCAGTCTGTGTCAGCCTCGCCTCGTGATGGGGTCAGTCTGGTGTCAGCCTCGCCTCGTGATGGGGTCAGTCTGGTGTCAGCCTCGCCTCGTGATGGGGTCAGTCTGGTGTCAGTCTCGCCTCGTGATGGGGTCAGTCTGGTGTCAGTCCTCGCCTCGTGATGGGGTCAGTCTGGTGTCAGTCCTCGTCCTCGTGATGGGGTCAGTCTGGTGTCAGTCAGGTCGTCATCGTGATGGGGTCAGTCTGTGTCAGCCTCGCCTCATGGTGTCAGTGGTCAGTCTGGTGTCAGTCTCCTCGCCTCGTGCATGTGGTCAGTCGTCCTGTGTCAGTCAGCCTCAGTGTCATGGGGTCAGTCCTGTGTGTCAGTCAGTCTGGTCAGTCTGGGGTCAGTCTGGTCTGTCAGTCAGTCTCAGCCTCGCCTCGTGATGATGGGGTCAGTCTGGTGTCAGCCTCGCCTCGTGATGGGGTCAGTCTGGTGTCAGTCCTCGCCTCGTGATGGGGTCAGTCTGGTGTCAGCCTCGCCTCGTGATGGGGTCAGTCTGGTGTCAGCCTCGCCTCATGATGGTGTCAGTCTGGTGTCAGCCTCGCCTCGTGATGGGTCAGTCTGGTGTCAGCCTCGCCTCGTGATGGGGTCAGTCTGGTGTCAGCCTCAGCCTCGTGATCGGGTCAGTCTGGTGTCAGCCTCGCCTCGTGATGGTGTCAGTCTGGTGTCAGCCTCGCCTCGTGATCGTGGGGTCAGTCTGGTGTCAGCCTCGCCTCGTGATGGGGTCAGTCTGGTGTCAGTCTCAGCCTCATGATGGGATCAGTCTGGTGTCAGTCTCCATCGTGGTGGTCTGGTCAGTCAGTCGTGATGGGTCAGTCAGTGTCAGGTGTCAGCCTCGGGGATGGGGAGTCTGGTGTCAGTCTCAGTCAGCCTCGCCTCGTGATGTGATGGTGTCAGTCTGGTGGTCAGTCAGCCTCGCCTCGTGATGGGGTCAGTCTGGTGTCAGCCTCGCCTCGTGATGATGGGGTCAGTCTGGTGTCAGCCTCACCTCGTGATGGGGTCAGTCTGGTGTCAGCCTCGCCTCGTGATGGGGTCAGTCTGGTGTCAGCCTCGCCTCGTGATGGGGTCAGTCTGGTGTCAGCCTCGCCTCGTGATGGGGTCAGTCTGGTGTCAGCCTCGCCTCGTGATGGGGTCAGTCTGGTGTCAGCCTCGCCTCGTGATGGGGTCAGTCTGGTGTCAGTCTCGCCTCGTGATGGGGTCAGTCTGGTGTCAGCCTCGCCTCGTGATGGGGTCAGTCTGGTGTCAGCCTCGCCTCGTGATCGGGGTCAGTCTGGTGTCAGCCTCGCCTCGTCTCGTGATGGTCAGTCTGGTGTCAGGTGTCCTCCTCCTCGTGATGGGGTCAGTCTGGTGTCAGCCTCGGTCGTCTGGTGTCAGGTGTCAGCCTCGCCTCGTGATGGGGTCAGTCTGGTGTCAGCCTCGTCGGATGGGGTCAGGTCAGTCAGTGTCAGTCAGCCAGTCAGCTCGTGATGGGGTCAGTCTGGTGTCAGCCTCGCCTCGTGATGGGGTCAGTCTGGTGTCAGTCTCGCCTCGTGATGGGGTCAGTCTGGTGTCAGCCTCGCCTCGTGATGGGGTCAGTCTGGTGTCAGTCTCGCCTCGTGATGGGGTCAGTCTGGTGTCAGCCTCGCCTCGTGATGGGGTCAGTCTGGTGTCAGCCTCGCCTCGTGTCAGTCTGGTGTCAGTCCTCGTCAGCCTCGTGATGGGGTCAGTCTGGTGTCAGTCTGGTGTCGCCTCGTGATGGTGTCAGTCTCAGTCTGGTGTCAGCCTCCATCGTGATGGATGGTCAGTCTGGTGTCAGCCTCGCCTCGTGATGGGGTCAGTCTGGTGTCAGCCTCAGCCTCGTGATCGTCTGGTGTCAGTCTGGTGTCAGGTCAGTCAGTGCTCTCAGATGGGGTCAGTCTGGTGTCAGTCTCGTCCTCGTCGCCTCGTGATGGGGTCAGTCTGTCAGCCTCAGCCTCGCCTCGTGATGGGGTCAGTCTGGTGTCAGTCCTCGCCTCGTGATGGGATGGGGTCAGTCTGGTGTTCGCCTCGTGATGGGGTCAGTCTGTGTCAGTCTCGCCTCAGATGGTCAGTCTGTGTGTCAGTCTCGCCTCGTGATGGGGTCAGTCTGGTGTCAGCCTCGCCTCGTGATGGGGTCAGTCTGGTGTCAGCCTCGCCTCGTGATGGGGTCAGTCTGGTGTCAGGTGTCAGCCTCGCCTCGTGATGGGTGTCAGTCTCGGTGTCAGTCTCGCCTCGTCGATGTGATGGGGTCAGTCTGGTGTCAGCCTCGCCTCGTGATGGGGTCAGTCTGGTGTCAGTCTCGCCTCCTCGTGATGGGGTCAGTCTGGTGTCAGCCTCGCCTCGTGATGGGGTCAGTCTGGTGTCAGTCCTCGCCTCGTGATGGGGTCAGTCTGGTGTCAGCCTCAGCCTCCTCGATGGGGTCAGTCTGGTGTCAGCCTCGCAGCTCGTGATCAGTCTGGTCAGCCTCTGGTGGTCAGTCAGTCTCGTCAGCTCCTCCTCGGATGGGGTCTGGTGTCAGTCTCCTCGCCTCGTGATGGGGGTCATGTGTCAGCAGCCCTCCTGATGGGGTCAGTCTGGTGTGTCAGTCGCCTCGTGTCATGGGGTCAGTCTGGTGTCAGTCTCGTGCTCGTGATGGGGTCAGTCTGGTGTCAGCCTCGCCTCGTGATGGGGTCAGTCTGGTGTCAGTCCTCGCCTCGTGATGGGGGGTCAGTCTGGTGTCAGCCTCATGCCTCGTGATGGGTCAGTCTGGTGTCAGCCTCGCCTCGTGATGGGGTCAGTCTGGTGTCAGTCAGGGTCTCGCCTCGTGGGTCAGTCAGTCTGGTGTCAGTCCTCGCCTCGTGATGGGGTCAGTCTCAGTGTCAGCCTCGCCTCGTGATCAGTCTGTGTCAGTCCTCAGCCTCGTCGTGGGGTCAGTCTGGTGTCAGTCTCGCCTCGTGATCGTGATGGGGTCAGTCTGTGTGTCAGCCTCGCCTCATGTGATGGGGGGTCAGTCTGGTGTCAGCCTCGTGGGGTCAGTCTGGTGTCAGCCAGCCTCGCCTCGTGGGGTCAGTCTGTCTGTCAGCCTCCTCGCTCGTGATGATGGGTCAGTCTGGTGTCAGCCTCGCCTCGTGATGGGGTCAGTCTGGTGTCAGCCTCGCCTCGTGGGGTCAGTCTGGTGTCAGCCTCGCCTCGTGATGGGGTCAGTCTGGTGTCAGCCTCACCTGTGGGGTCAGTCTGGTGTCAGCCTCGCCTCGTGATGGGGTCAGTCTGGTGTCAGCCTCGTCGATGGGTCAGTCTGGTGTCAGCCTCGCCTCGTGATGGGGTCAGTCTGGTGTGTCAGCCTCGCCTCGTCGTGATGGGGTCAGTCTGGTGTCAGCCTCGCCTCGTGATGGGGTCAGTCTGGTGTCAGCCTCGCCTCGTGATGGGGTCAGTCTGGTGTCAGCCTCCTCCTCGTGATGGGGTCAGTCTGGTGTCAGCCTCGCCTCGTGATGGGGTCAGTCTGGTGTCAGCCTCAGCTCGTCGATGGGGTCAGTCTGGTGTCAGCCTCAGCCTCGTGATGGGTCAGTCTGGTCAGTCAGCCTCGCCTCGTGATGGGTCAGTCTCGTGTCAGTCAGTCTGTCAGCCTCGCCTCGATGGGGTCAGTCTGGTGTCAGCCTCGCCTCGTGATGGTGTCAGTCTGGTGTCAGCCTCGCCTCGTGATGGGGTCAGTCTGGTGTCAGCCTCGCCTGATGGGGTCAGTCTGGTGTCAGTCCTCGTGTCAGTCAGGTGTCAGGTCAGTCAGTCTGTGTCAGCCTCGCCTCGTGATGGGGTCAGTCTGGTGTCAGCCTCGCCTCGTGATGGGGTCAGTCTGGTGTCAGCCTCGCCTCGTGATGGGGTCAGTCTGGTGTCAGCCTCGCCTCGTGATGGGGTCAGTCTGGTGTCAGCCTCGCCTCGTGATGGGGTCAGTCTGGTGTCAGCCTCGCCTCGTGATGGGGGTCAGTCTGGTGTCAGCCTCGCCTCGTGATGGGTCAGTCTGGTGTCAGCCTCGCCTCGTGATGGGGTCAGTCTGGTGTCAGCCTCGCCTCGTGATGGGGTCAGTCTGGTGTCAGCCTCGCCTCGGGGGTGGTCAGTGTCAGTCCTGGTGTCAGCCAGCCTCGTGATGGGGTCAGTCTGTCTGGTCAGCCTCGCCTCGTGATGGGGTCAGTCTGGTGTCAGCCTCGCCTCGTGATGGGGTCAGTCTGGTGTCAGCCTCGCCTCGTGATGGTGTCAGTCTGGTGTCAGCCTCGCCTCGTGATGGGGTCAGTCTGGTGTCAGCCTCGCCTCGTGATGGGGTCAGTCTGGTGTCAGTCTCGCCTCGTGATGGGGTCAGTCTGGTGTCAGCCTCGCCTCGTGATGGGGTCAGTCTGGTGTCAGTCTCGGTGTCAGCCTCGTGATGGGGTCAGTCTGGTGTCAGCCTCGCCTCGTGATGGGGTCAGTCTGGTGTCAGTCTCGCCTCGTGATGGGGTCAGTCTGGTGTCAGTCCTCGCCTCGTGATGGGGTCAGTCTGGTGTCAGTCTGGTGTCAGCCTCTCGTGATGGGGTCAGTCAGTGGTGTCAGCCTCCTCGTCTCAGTCTGGTGGGGTCAGCCTCGCCTCGTGGGGTCAGTCTGTCAGTCTCTCGCCTCGTGATGTGATGGTCAGTCTGGTGTCAGTGTCAGCTCGCGTGATGGGGTCAGTCTGGTGTCAGCCTCGCCTCGTGATGGGGTCAGTCTGGTGTCAGCCTCGCCTCGTGATGGGGTCAGTCTGGTGTCAGCCTCGCCTCGTGATGGGTCAGTCTGGTGTCAGCCTCGCCTCGTGATGGGTGTCAGTCTCGTCCTGTCAGTCTCGCCTCGTCGTGTGGGGGTCAGTCTGGTGTCAGCCTCGCCTCGTCATGATGGGGTCAGTCTGGTGTCAGCCTCGCCTCGTGATGGGGTCAGTCTGGTGTCAGTCCTCAGCCTCGTGATGGGGTCAGTCTGGTGTCAGCCTCGCCTCGTGATGGGGTCAGTCTGGTGTCAGCCTCGCCTCGTGGGGTGGGTCAGTCTGGTGTCAGCCTCGCCTCGTGATGGTGTCAGTCTGGTGTCAGCCTCAGTCCTCGTGATGGGGGTGTCAGTCTGGTGTCAGTCCTCAGCCTCGTGATGGGGTCAGGTCAGTCTGGTGTCAGCCTCCTCGTGATGATGGGTGTCTGGTGTCAGCCTCGCCTCGTGATGGGGTCAGTCTGGTGTCAGCCTCGCCTCGTGATGGGGTCAGTCTGGTGTCAGCCTCGCCTCGTGTGGGGTCAGTCTGGTGTCAGCCTCGCCTCGTGATGGGGTCAGTCTGGTGTCAGCCTCGCCTCAGTGATGGTGTCAGTCCTCGGTGGGTCAGTCTGGTGTCAGCCTCGTGATCGGGGTCAGTCAGGTGTCAGCTCGCCTCGTGATGGGGTCAGTCTGGTGTCAGCCTCGCCTCGTGATGGGGTCAGTCTGGTGTCAGCCTCGCCTCGTCAGTGGGTGTCAGCCTCGCCTCGTCTGGTGTCAGTCAGTCGCCTCGTGATGGGGTCAGTCTGGTGTCAGCCTCAGCCTCGTGATGGGGTCAGTCTGGTGTCAGTCCTCGCCTCGTGATGGGGTCAGTCTGGTGTCAGCAGTCTCGTCTCCTCGTGATGGGGTCAGTCTGGTGTCAGCCTCAGCCTCGTGATGGGTCAGTCTGGTGTCAGCCTGTCAGCCTCGCCTCGTGATGGGTCAGTCTGGTGTCAGCAGCCTCGCCTCGTGATGGGGTCAGTCTGGTGTCAGCCTCGCCTCGTGATGGTGTCAGTCTGGTGTCAGCCTCGCCTCGTGATGGGGTCAGTCTGGTGTCAGCCTCTCGCCTCGTGATGGGGTCAGTCTGGTGTCAGTCAGCCTCGTGATGGGGTCAGTCTGTGTCAGCCTCGCCTCGTGATGGGGTCAGTCTGGTGTCAGTCCTCGCCTCGTGATGGGGTCAGTCTGGTGTCAGCCTCGCCTCGTGATGGGGTCAGTCTGTCAGTGTCAGTCTCGCCTCGTGATGGGGTCAGTCAGGTGTCAGCCTCGCCTCGTGATGGGGTCAGTCTGGTGTCAGCCTCCTCGTCGTGATGGGTCAGTCTGGTGTCAGTCCTCGCCTCGTGATGGGATGGGTCAGTCTGG
This sequence comes from Staurois parvus, assembly GCA_951230385.1. Lineage (NCBI taxonomy): Eukaryota > Metazoa > Chordata > Amphibia > Anura > Ranidae > Staurois > Staurois parvus. The sequence goes on along the minus strand of CATNWA010001314.1, from coordinate 6,504 downwards.
TGTCAGCCTCGCCTCGTGATGGGGTCAGTCTGGTGTCAGCCTCGCCTCGTGATGGGGTCAGTCTGGTGTCAGCCTCGCCTCATGATGGGGTCAGTCAGTGTGTCAGTCAGCCTCGCCTCGCCTCGTGATGGGGTCAGTCTGGTGTCAGCCTCGCCTCATGATGGGGTCAGTCTGGTGTCAGTCTCGCCTCGTGATGGGGTCAGTCTGGTGTCAGCCTCGCCTCGTGTCAGTGGTCAGTCGCCTGGTGTCAGTCTCGCCTCGTCGATGGGGGGTCAGTCTGGTGTCAGCCTCAGCCTCGTGATGGGGTCAGTCTGGTGTCAGCCTCGCCTCGTGATGGGGTCAGTCTGGTGTCAGTCAGTCGCCTCGTGATGGGGTCAGTCTGGTGTCAGCCTCGCCTCCTCAGTGATGGGGTCAGTCAGTCTGGTGTCAGCCTCGCCTCGTGATGGGGGGGTCAGTCTGGTGTCAGCCAGCCTCGCCTCGTGATGGGGTCAGTCTGGTGTCAGCCTCGCCTCGTGATGGGGTCAGTCTGGTGTCAGCCTCCTCGCCTCGTGATGGGGTCAGTCTGGTGTCAGCCTCGGGTCTCGTCGATGTGGGTCAGTCTGGTGTCAGCCTCGCCTCGTGATGGGATGGGTCAGTCTGTCTGGCAGCCTCGCCTCGTGATGGGGTCAGTCTGGTGTCAGCCTCGCCTCGTGATGGTGTCAGTCTGGTGTCAGCCTCGCCTCGTGATGGGGTCAGTCTGGTGTCAGCCTCGCCTCGTGATGGTGTGGGTCAGTCTGTGTCAGTCCTCAGCTCCTCGTGATGGGTCAGTCTGGTGTCAGCCTCGCCTCGTGATGGGGTCAGTCTGGTGTCAGCCTCGCCTCGTCAGTGGTGTCAGTCTGGTGTCAGTCTGGTGTCAGCCTCGTGATGTGGGGGTCAGTCTGTGTCAGTCTCGCCTCGTGATGGGGTCAGTCTGGTGTCAGCCTCGCCTCGTGATGGGGTCAGTCTGGTGTCAGCCTCGCCTCGTGATGGTGGTCAGTCTGGTGTCAGTCCTCGGTGTCAGCCTCGTGATGGGTCAGTCAGGGGTCAGTGTGTCAGTCTCAGCCTCGTGATGGTCAGTCAGTCTGGTGTCAGTCCTGTGTCAGTCTCGTGATGTGGGTCAGTCTGGTGTCAGGTGTCAGCCTCGCCTCGTGATGGGGTCAGTCTGGTGTCAGCCTCGCCTCGTGATGGGGTCAGTCTGGTGTCAGCCTCGCCTCGTGATGGGGTCAGTCTGGTGTCAGCCTCGCCTCGTGATGGGGTCAGTCTGGTGTCAGCCTCGCCTCGTGATGGGGTCAGTCTGGTGTCAGCCTCGCCTCGTGATGGGTCAGTCTGGTGTCAGCCTCGCCTCGTGATCTGTCAGTCAGTCTGGTGTCAGTCTCGCCTCGTGATGGGGTCAGTCTGGTGTCAGTCCTCGCCTCGTGATGGGGTCAGTCTGGTGTCAGCCTCGCCTCGTGATGGGTCAGTCTGGTGTCAGCCTCGCCTCGTGATGGGGTCAGTCTGGTGTCAGTCAGCTCGCCTCGCCTCGTGATGGGGTCAGTCTGGTGTCAGCCTCGCCTCGTGATGGGGTCAGTCTGGTGTCAGCCTCGCCTCGTGGTGTCAGTCTGGTGTCAGCCTCAGCCTCGTGATGGGGTCAGTCAGGTGGTCAGCCTCGCCCTCGTGATGGGGTGTCAGTCTGGTGTCAGCCTCGCCTCGTGATGGGGTCAGTCTGGTGTCAGCCTCGCCTCGTGATGGGGTCAGTCTGGTGTCAGTCTCGTGTCCTCGTGATGGGGTCAGTCTGGTGTCAGTCCTCAGCCTCGTGATGGGGTCAGTCTGGTGTCAGCCTCGCCTCGTGATGGGGTCAGTCTGGTGTCAGTCCTCGCCTCGTGATGGGGTCAGTCTGGTGTCAGCCTCGCCAGCCGTCGTGATGGGTCAGTCTGGTGTCAGCCTCGCCTCGTGATGGGGGGTCAGTCTGGTGTCAGCCTCGCCTCGTGATGGTGTCAGTCTGGTGTCAGCCTCGCCTCGGTCAGTCTGGTGTCAGCCTCGCCTCATGGGGGTCAGTCTGGTGTCAGTCTCGCCTCGTGATGGGGTCAGTCTGGTGTCAGCCTCAGCCTCGTGATGGGGTCAGTGTCAGTCAGCCTCGTCCTCGTGATGGGTCAGTCTGGTCAGTCTGGTGTCAGCTCCTCGATGGGGTCAGTCTCAGGTGTCAGCCTCTGCCTCGTGATCGGGGTGATGGGTCAGTCTGGTGCAGCCTCACTCGTGATGGGGTCAGTCTGGTGTCAGCCTCAGCCTCCTCGTGATGGGGTCAGTCTGGTGTCAGCCTCGCCTCGTGATGGGGTGTCAGTCTGGTGTCAGCCTCGCCTCGTCTGATGGGGTCAGTCTGGTGTCAGCCTCGCCTCGTGATGGGGTCAGTCTGGTGTCAGCCTCGCCTCGTGATGGGGTCAGTCTGGTGTCAGCCTCGCAGTCATGATGGGGGGGTCAGTCTGGTGTCAGCCTCGCATCTGTGATGGGTCAGTCTGGTGTCAGCCTCGCCTCGTGATGTGGTCAGTCTGTCAGTCAGCCTCAGCCTCGCCTCGTGATGGTGTCAGTCTGGTGTCAGCCTCGCCTCGTGATGGGGTCAGTCTGGTGTCAGCCTCGCCTCGTGATGGGGTCAGTCTGGTGTCAGCCTCGCCTCGATGGGGGTCAGTCTGGTGTCAGCCTCGCCTCGTGATGGGGTCAGTGGTGGTGTCAGCCTCCTCGCCTCGTGATGGGGTCAGTCTGGTGTGTCAGCCTCGCCTCGTGATGGGGTCAGTCTGGTGTCAGCCTCGCCTCGTGATGGGTCAGTCTGGTGTCAGCCTCGCCTCAGTGATGGGGTGGTCAGTCTGGTGTCAGCCTCGCCTCGTGATGGGGTCAGTCTGGTGTCAGCCTCGCCTCGTGATGGGGTCAGTCAGGTGTCAGCCTCGCCTCGTGATGGGGTCAGTCTGGTGGTCAGCCTCGCCTCGTGATGGGGTCAGTCTGGTGTCAGCCTCGCCTCGTGATGGGGTCAGTCTGGTCTGTCAGCCTCGCCTCGTGATGGGGTCAGTCTGGTGTCAGCCTCGCCTCGTCGTGATGGGGTCAGTCTGGTGGTGTCAGCCTCGCCCTCGTGATGGGGTCAGTCTGGTGTCAGCCTCGCCATCGTGGGGTCAGTCTGGTGTCAGCCTCGCCTCGTCTGGGGTCAGTCTGTCAGCCAGCCTCGTGATGGGGTCAGTCTGGTGTCAGCCTCGCCTCGTGATGGGGTCAGTCTGGTGTGTCAGTCCTCTGGTGTCAGCCTCGCCTCGTGGGGGGTCAGTCTGGTGTCAGCCTCGCCTCGCCTCGTGATGGGGTCAGTCTGGTGTCAGCCTCGCCTCGTGATGGGGTCAGTCTGGTGTCAGCCTCGCCTCGTGATGGGTCAGTCTGGTGTCAGCCTCGTCCTCGTGATGGGGTCAGTCAGTCTGGTGTCAGCCTCGCCTCGTGATGGGTCAGTCTGGTGTCAGCCTCCTCGTCGTGATGGGGTCAGTCTGGTGTCAGTCCTCGCCTCGTGATGGGGGTCAGTCTGGTGTCAGCCTCGCCTCGTGATGGGGTCAGTCTGGTGTCAGCCTCGCCTCGCCTCAGTGATGGGGTCAGTCTGGTGTCAGCCTCGCCTCGTGATGGGGTCAGTCTGGTGTCAGCCTCGCCTCGTGATGGGGTCAGTCTGGTGTCAGCCTCGCCTCGTGATGGGGTCAGTCTGGTGTCAGCCTCGCCTCGATGGGGGGTCAGTCTGGTGTCAGCCTCGCCTCGTGATGGGGTCAGTCTGGTGTCAGTCAGCTCGCCTCGTGGGGTCAGTCAGTCAGGTGTCAGCCTCGCCTCCTCGGGGGTCAGTCTGGTGTCAGCCTCGCCTCGTGATGGGGTCAGTCTGGTGTCAGCCTCGCCTCGTGATGGGGTCAGTCTGGTGTCAGCCTCGCCTCGTGATGGGGTCAGTCTGGTGTCAGCCTCGCCTCGTGATGGTCAGTCTGGTCAGCCTCGCCTCGTGATGGGGTCAGCCTCGCCTCGTGATGGGGTCAGTCTGGTGTCAGCCTCGCCTCGTGATGGGGTCAGTCTGGTGTCAGCCTCGCCTCGTGATGGGGTCAGTCTGGTGTCAGCCTCGCCTCGTGATGGGGTCAGTCTGGTGTCAGCCTCGCCTCGTGATGGGGTCAGTCTGGTGTCAGCCTCGCCTCGTGATGGGGTCAGTCTGGTGTCAGCCTCGCCTCGTGATGGGGGGTCAGTCTGGTGTCAGTCCTCAGCCTCGTGATGGGGTCAGTCTGGTGTCAGCCTCAGCCTCGTGATGGGGTCAGTCAGTCTGTCAGCCTCGCCTCGTGATGGGGTCAGTCTGGTGTCAGCCTCTCGCCTCGTGATGGGTCAGTCTGGTGTCAGCCTCGCCTCGTGATGGGGTCAGTCTGGTGTCAGCCTCGCCTCGTGATGGGGTCAGTCTGGTGTCAGCCTCGCCTCGTGATGGGGTCAGTCTGGTGTCAGCCTCGCCTCGTGATGGGGTCAGTCTGGTGTCAGCCTCGCCTCGTGATGGGGTCAGTCTGGTGTCAGTCCTCGCCAGCGTGTGATGGGGTCAGTCTGGTGTCAGCCTCGCCTCGTGATGGGGTCAGTCTGGTGTCAGCCTCCTCGTGATGGGGTCAGTCAGTCTGTCAGTCAGCCGCCTCGTGATGGGGGGGTCTGGTGTCAGCCTCGCCTCGTGATGGGGTCAGTCTGGTGTCAGCCTCGCCTCGTGATGGGTCAGTCTGGTGTCAGCCTCTCCTCCTCGTGATGGGGTCAGTCTGGTGTCAGCCTCGCCTCGTGATGGGGTCAGTCTGGTGTCAGCCTCGCCTCGTGATGGGGTCAGTCTGGTGTCAGCCTCACATCATGATGGCTGGTGTCAGCCTCGCCTCGTGATGGGGTCAGTCTGGTGTCAGCCTCGCCTCGTGATGGGGTCAGTCTGGTGTCAGCCTCGCCTCGTGATGGGGTCAGTCTGGTGTCAGCCTCGCCCCTCCTCGTGATGGGGTCAGTCTGGTGTCAGCCCTCGCCTCGTGATGGGGTCAGTCTGGTGTCAGCCTCGCCTCGTGATGGGTCAGTCTGGTGTCAGCCTCCTCGTGATGGTCAGTCTGGTCAGTCTGGTGTCAGTCTGGTGTCAGCCTCGCCTCGTGATGGGGTCAGTCTGGTGTCAGCCTCGCCTCGTGATGGGTCAGTCTGGTGTCAGTCAGCCTCGCCTCGTGATGGGTCAGTCTGGTGTCAGCCTCGCCTCGTGATGGGGTCAGTCTGGTGTCAGCCTCGCCTCGTGATGGGGTCAGTCTGGTGTCAGCCTCGCCTCGTGATGGGGTCAGTCTGGTGTCAGCCTCGCCTCGTGATGGGGTCAGTCTGGTGTCAGCCTCTCGTGATGGGGTCAGTCTGGTGTCAGCCTCGCCTCGTGATGGGTCAGTCTGGTGTCAGCCTCGCCTCGTGATGGGGTCAGTCTGGTGTCAGCCTCAGCCTCGTGATGGGGTCAGTCTGGTGTCAGCCTCGCCTCGTGATGGGGTCAGTCTGGTGTCAGCCTCGCCTCGTGATGGGGTCAGTCTGGTGTCAGCCTCGCCTCGTGATGGGGTCAGTCTGGTGTCAGCCTCGCCTCGTGATGGTCAGTCTGGTGTCAGCCTCGCCTCTCGTGATGGGGTCAGTCTGGTGTCAGCCTCGCCTCGTGATGGGGTCAGTCTGGTGTCAGTGTCCCTCGCCTCGTGATGGGGTCAGTCTGGTGTCAGCCTCGCCTCGTGATGGGGTCAGTCTGGTGTCAGCCTCGCCTCGTGATGGGGTCAGTCTGGTGTCAGCCTCGCCTCGTGATGGGGTCTGGTGTCAGCCTCTCGCCTCGTGATCCTCGCCTCGTGATGGGGTCAGTCTGGTGTCAGCCTCGCCTCGTGATGGGGTCAGTCTGGTGTCAGCCTCGCCTCGTGATGGGGTCAGTCTGGTGTCAGCCTCGCCTCGTGATGGGGTCAGTCTGTCAGCCTCAGCCTCATCATGATGGGGTCAGTCTGGTGTCAGCCTCGCCCTCGTGATGGGGTCAGCTCGCCTCGTGATGGGGTCAGTCTGGTGTCAGCCTCGCCTCGTGATGGGGTCAGTCTGGTGTCAGCCTCGCCTCCTCGTGATGGGGTCAGTCTGGTGTCAGCCTCGCCTCGTGATGGGGTCAGTCTGGTGTCAGCCTCGCCTCGTGATGGGGTCAGTCTGGTGTCAGCCTCGCCTCGTGATGGGGTCAGTCTGTGTCAGCCTCGCCTCGTGATGGGTCAGTCTGGTGTCAGTCTCGCCTCGTGATGGGGTCAGTCTGGTGTCAGCCTCGCCTCGTGATGGTGTCAGTCTGGTGTCAGCCTCGCCTCGTGATGGGGTCAGTCTGGTGTCAGTCTCGCCTCGTGATGGGGTCAGTCTGGTGTCAGCCTCGCCTCGTGATGGGTCAGTCTGGTGTCAGCCTCGCCTCGTGATGGGGTCAGTCTGGTGTCAGCCTCGCCTCGTGATGGGTCAGTCTGGTGTCAGCCTTGCCTCGTGATGGGGTCAGTC